>ML814870.1:303069-364963 GCA_009831015.1 Picea engelmannii | reverse complement strand
AAATTTAGCCTATGGGGGGATATACCTGTGCGGAGGTGTGTAAGTTATATGTGTGCAGACTATATGTCTATGCTAAAGATGTATAATTAACTTTAGTCATAATTTATATCATTTGTGCCCATTTCATTCACTTACAAAAATAAGTACAACATTTTTTATGCATTTTATTTAAAGTGTTCGTTGTGCGAGGATATACTTGTGCTAGGTGCGGAAGCTATTTGTGTGTGGACTATATGTTTGTGTTGAAGATGTATTTTATTAACTAAGTCTTGTTTGTGTTGAAGATGTATTCTATTTAATAAGTGTTCGTTGTGCGGGGATATACATGTGCTTAGGTGCGGAAGCTATATATGTGCGGACTATATGTTTATGTTGAAGATGTATAATTAACTTGTATTAAATTAATAATTAACTTGTATTTTTAATATGCGTATATACATAAAAAGCATTTAGTTAAGCATATGCATATGCATAACAATGTTCTATTATTGATGACATTAATAACTATTAAACTAAGTGTTCGATGTGTGGGGATATACTTGTGAGAAGATGTGAAAGCTATATGTGTTCAGATTAGATGTATTTTATATAGTAAGTGTTCGTTATGCAGAAATATACATGTGCAGAGGTGCAAAAGCTATATATGTGTGGACTATATGTCTATGTTGAAGATGTATAATTAACTTTTATTTTTAATATACATATATACATAAAAAAACATTTTGTTAAGCATATGCATAACAATATTCTATTATTGATAACATTGATAACTATTAGACTAAGTATTCATTTTGCGGGGATATACCTCTGTGAAGGTGTGGAAACTCCAAACATTTTATATAGCTTCTCACATATGCTAACCTCTCATTGAACACTTCATTTATTCACGTTGCTTACAGCGTATGCTTACTTCCCTATTGAACACTTCACTTATTCACATTGTTTACAACATATGCTTACCTCCCCATTGAACACTTTATTTATTTACTAAATTTTACTCCGCATTGAACGCTTTACTTTTTTGTTTATTTTTACAAAGTTTTATGCTAAATGTTTTTACTCCAAACACTTTACATTGCTTCCCGCATATGCTTACCTACTCATTGAACATTTCACTTATTTACTAAGTTTTACTCCACATTGAACGAATGGTTTGTTTTTTTTCTTATTTTTACAAAGTTTTATGTTAATTGTTTTTACTTGTTTTTACTTTATTCTTATCATTGTCCTCTTTGCATAAACAATAATGTTATTTTTATTTATTATATGAATTATCTTTTGGCAAAGATTATTCATTGTCTAAGCATTTAGTTATATTAGGTGTCATTGTTCAACATACATTTCCCACTCGACAATATATATTTCTCACTCTGCAGGGACTGCATTGTCATGCAACCCTTGTTAAATTATATTTTTGTGTTAAAAGACACTTTTACAACATAGTATGATAAAGATGTTGTCAGGTTAGTAAGGCTTAAGTTAGCATATGTCAGCTTAAAAATATATATATAATACTTACCAGCATAGATCCATCTCAAACCTGGATCTATCAAGCACCGAGAGGGATCAAAATTCTTAAGGTGTAATTTTTTTTATCATTTCAGTGCTTGATAGATCCGAGTTTAAGATGTTTTTTTTTTTATTGAGCCGACTTTATTTTTATTATTGTTTTTTTTAATTGAGTTGACTTTAATTTTTCTTAAATCTAACATAACACTAGCATGACAACATCTCTCCCATACTGGATTGTAGAGCATATCGCTACTCTCGATGTAATAACAAATAATAGTAATGTTATTTGAGTGAATTGGGTCTAGTTTGGATGGTTAAGAGGAGAAATTGATATCCTTCCCACCCTGGTTCAAATATCACTTGTGAGATGTTCACTCTTTGTGAGCCAATTGTTGTTTGGAGCTCTTTGTAAGCCATGGGAATATTTCACTTACTTACAAACTTTATAAAAAAGAGATACCAAATTTACACATAAATAGAAAACATTGCAGATATGATATTTATAAAGAAATGTTGTTAGAATGCAAATATAAGTATCTTAACAATTATCAAAATATGTATTTTTACATATCCATATCTCTTGTGAGTTCTAAGTTCTTTGGAGTTGAGTGAGATTACAAGCAACGTAGATCCCTCTAAAATGATCAAAAAAATTACAACTCGAGAGATCTGATCATTCTTGGTGCTTAATAGATCTGGAGTTAAGATGGTTCTATATTGGTTAATATATTGCCCAAGAACATGATAGGGGTGAGATTGAATACCAATCAATATCCATCTTAACCCTGGATTTATCAAGCACTGAGAAAGAACAAATTTTTTGAGGTGCAAACCTCTTTTAGAGTGCACTGTAGTATACCCAGGGAGATAATACGGGGTACCTAGGGAGGTACCCAATAGGAATGTGGTTATGTATTATTAGTGGAAGTAATTTAATATATGAGAATGTGATCATTAAATGTAAGGTGGACTAAGTACACTATATTAATAAATGTCCACTATGGTAGTTAGATGTAATAAATATGAGAAGGCTCTCTAGAAGGTTCCTAGGAGATAGAGAGAGTTATACAAATAAGTGTAATCAATGTAATGAAACATAGTGAAGAATATTGTGAATGTATCAAGCATTGCTTGAGAAGTACATTCATTCCTTAAGGAATAATATATGGTGTTACGCTACCTCAAGGGTTTTCACTATTTTATGTGTTCGGTATTTTGGAAAATGGTTTGGTTTATTATTGTTGATATTGTGGGTTTATTATGAGATTTGTTTTCAGATCTATTCATGTACTTAACAATTTGTATTAGAGCACTTTCCTTGGCCAAAGAAGGGGAGAATTTTTTGGTTTTTCTTGCAATTTGTTTCTAGGAAAAAATAGGGCAGCGCACTTCAAGTTAAAATATGAAAAGTATTTAGCAAAATTTTGCTCAAAAAATTGGATATTTGAATTCCTCTCGAAAAAATACCCAATTTCAAAAAAAATCAGTCGAAACGGAGTATGAGACGTAAAGTTATGAGCATTTTAAATTCAACCATTTTTCAGGGTTTTTCTAGAAAGAGTCGTGCGATTTACACAGTAAGTTATTTTTAAGCTTTAGTTTTTGTTGAAGATTTATTCCAAACATGATATTTTTTATTGGAAGAAATGATGGCCCTAGTATTGAATAATTTATACAATCTCAAAAGTCATTGTGGAAAGAGAAGTGGAAATCTTTTGTACACTGGGGTTTCAAAGATATGCTCTCATATGGTGGCAATCATTTCACTATTTTGAGTGGATGTCACTTTCTGAGGACTTGAGAAATTATTTTTAGTCAAGTGGTCTCATACAAAGAGTAAGGATAAAAACATCACCAAGAGTTTATTTTCATGTGGAAAATCTATATTATAAGTTCATGGTTGTATTCATAAAGAAAATGTCATTGTTTCTATTAACCCTCGTTGGCAACAAAATTTTGTCAATATTCAATTGGTTAATAGATTGCAAGTTCATGCAAAGAATATTCACAACAGATAGGTTGAGGGTGAAAATGTTCAAATTTTTAAAGTTTTGAATATCACCATGGACAAATATGTGTTGAATTTTGATTTTCATGCTATAGATATGGCTGATGAAGATATTGTTTTGGGCTATCCTTGGATGGAATCGGTTGGCACAATTAATATTAATATGAAAAATAAGTTTCTAAAGCTTTGGTACAAGAAAAAGAAAATCACATTGTAGGATGTGTCTCTTAGTAAGAAAAATGGGCCCATGGAGGCTAGTAAAGAAGTTATTGTCGAGTCTGAAGTTGAATCATAGGCTTAGTCTATAGAAGGAGATGAAACAAAACTACATGAAGGACATAATCAAGAAACTAAGGAGGTCATTGACTCAAAGGCACAAAGTGTTGTAGATTTGAAAAAAAAAAAAACAGATTCTTACAGTTGTTGTATATCACCATCCACATCATATAGAGAAACAATAGTCATCAAGACAAGGGTGTGAGCATCAACACATTTATGCACCAGCAGGGAACCAAAAAGGAAACCGATCAAGAGGTGCATGGAGGCCTACTAACACTACAGGAAGACATCAAGCTAGAGAATTAATCCCATGGCAACACCGACATAATGCAGATCAAGATCAGGGTGGCAAGGCAGCAGATGGACATCATGTTCGACTTCCATTAGGATGGATGGATGGTTGTACTTGGTACCAATTGGCTACATTGTTTAGCCAGTCATATTGTATGGTTTCTTCTCGTGTTTCGAGGATGAAACATGTGAAGGGGGATGGAATGTAGTATACCTAGGGAGGTAATATGGGGTACCTAAAGAGGTACCCAATGGAAATGTGGTTATGTATTATTAGTGAAAGTCATTTAATATATGAGAATGTGGTCATTCAATGTAAGGTGGACTAGGTACACTATATTAATTAATGTCCATTATTGTAGTATACCTAGGGAGGTAATATGGGGTACCCCATATCTCTTGTGAGTTCTGGGTTCTTTGGAGTTGAGTGAGATTACAAGCAACCTAGATCCCTCTAAAATGATCAAAAATTTTATAACTCGAGAGATTTGATCATTCTCGGTGCTTAATAGATCTGGAGTTAAGATGGTTCTATGTTGGTTAATATATTGGCCAAGAACATGGTAGGGGTGAGATTGAATACCAATCAATATCCATCTTAACCCTGGATTTATCAAGCACTGAGAAAGAACAATTTTTTTGAGGTGCAAACCTCTTTTAGAGTGCACAAATTTGAGGAAATATTTGCACATTAAGAGATTTGATCCCTCTCAATGTTTTATAGATTCAAGATTAAGATGGATTTATGTTGGTTCAGTCATGGGTAGTAGTTCCAAAACAATATTCTCAATAAAAAATTGTCCCACCTCACCAACCAATATAATTGATCCCTTCCAAAAGAAACAAATTAATTTTTGGGAAAATTCTAACAAAGTTGAGCATCAAATTGTGTTACTAGTGTTTTTCCTATAAAACTCATCTCATCAATAACGAAATATTTGACATGTCTCATCCCCTTTTGTAAGTTGGTCAAATGTGACCCTTGTAACTTGGTCATGTCTCTCACTAGTATAGGGAGTACAAAGTTCGTTGTTGATGTAAATAGTCGCAACACCACCCTAATCTAAAAGAAGTAGTGGGTTGTTTTCAATAAGAGAACCAATTTTGAGGGCATGATTAACAACTCCAATCAAGTCAAACTTTCCCATAGCCTTCCCCAATAATAACTCTACATTGAAATTGATGCTCTTGGAGAAGAAACTTAAGAACTTGATGTTTAATTAATGAAATGCGAGGAGGATCATAGCAATTTGATGTTGAAATCAATGTATAGTAAATGTTAAGAATCCATATCCACAAATAAAGGAGGTGAGTGAATTATGAGAGTTAAACATTTGTAACCCATAATATTTCCATTACAATGGCTATCAAGGCCCACCAAAGCCCCAAATATTTTCAAATTCCCCGGCATGGCCCGCAACTTAATGTGTTACTCACAACCATGACACTTTCCACACTTATATCAATCTATCATTAATTTTACATTTGTGTACACATTATAATTACAATATAAATGTTGACTCCATTGACTTGGCAATTGGATCAATATTAAGTTAAAATATGTATAATTATACAATGAGTCATTAAATTATCTCCCAAGCCTTCTCTCTATTCTAGATTTAATTTTTTTGTTATTCATAACATGGTTCAAACTCCTCAATATATTATATATGTTAAAATTTTGCTTAAGCAGTTAAGTGTAATCAATATTTTTTAACTTTAAACTATAACTGCATATATAAAGATCACTAAAAGAAAGACATCCACAATATACACAAGATTTATCTTGGGAAACCTTCCTGGGGGAGAAAACCCAACAAAGCTTCTTCAATATAGATTCATCAACAAGTAAAATGTCTCTCTCCAAGAGATATCTCCCAAAACAAAAGATAACCAGAAGATAGACCAAAACCATAACCAAAATAGGGTAGCGCACCACTAGACCAAGATAGGCCTCCAAGAGATAACCAAAATCCTTCACCAAAACACCCTTACTATGTAGTTGTGTCTCCTCCTAAGACTTGCACACTTTTCCTTGAGAGAGAACACGTGTGTTGTGTGTTGTCCAAATGAGGCGCATAGCCTCTTATAAATACAAGTTGAGACACCCTGAAATTAGGTCAGGGACGACTTGTACAAATGACACTTTCTAATTTGCATTTTACTTTTTACAAAGGCACAATAGGGTCGACTTTACAAATAAAACATAATATTGTTATTTTAGGGTTTTGACTTGGTCTAATGCAATGCAAATACAATAAGAATATCTTCTGAAGCTACTCAAACTTCAACACTCCCTCTTAGCAAGGAAGGTATTATTTTGGCACGATCGTCACTACTGTTTATGCACTTATGTACACTTGACCATTGACTTGTTGACTTTCCACAAATCTATATTGAATAAGTTTTCTAACCACGTCAAGCATCCAGGGTCTCATCGTTCTTCGGGGTTTTATGTCATCACGGGGCTTCAAGTCACCAGCTCAGACAAAATCTAGCATCTAATTCATTCAGAACTACTAACCTCGCAAGCTCACACAAAATATGACATCTAGTTCATATAGAACTAGTAACTCGCCAGCTCACACAAAATCTGGCATCTAGTTCATACAGAACTAGTAACTCGCCAGCTTACACAGAATCTGGCATCTAGTTCATATAGAACTAGTAACCTATGGTTGGCACACCAGGCAACCGTTCCATAGTGACCAAGCATTTAATCACAAGGATTATGCGATGTAGTGCATGCACACTATCCATCTATCCCAAGGCTAGGAGACACCTCCAACCACACAGGTTGGCCCTCCAGCTTGAAAAGATGGAAAACTCGCTAGCCTTGAAGGCTCGACATCTGATGACCTAGTGCAAGGTCATGTTGACTGGTGCCATAGTCAGTAACGTGCCCATGAATGACTACCTGTTGTTACCGCCACACGTTGATGTTGTTGCCTTGGAATCACATTTGTAACTCATCACTCCCTCTTACTAGGGAAGTCCTTTTGGACCACACCAAGCTTGTCCCTAAAGTACACAAACTTCACCCTTGACAGAGGCTTGGTTAACACATCAACTATTTGCTCATATGTAGCGACATACTAAAGATTCATTGGTCCCTTTTGTACCATATGTCGGATATAATGGTACTTGATCTCGATATGCTTGGACTTGTCATGAAACATTGGGTTCTCTGGCAACTTCACACAACTCAGGTTGTCACACTAGATACAAGTCACCTCTAACTCGAGATCAAACAATCCTGCAAGCAGCTTCCGAAGACAAATTGCTTTGTTGTTAGCTGAACACGCTGCTATATACTCTGCCTTAGCCGTATTGAGTGCCACACTAGTCTGCTTACTGCTAAACGATGAGACCATAGTTGATCCCAAACTGAAGCAACATCCAGATGTACTCTTCCAGTCTGCAACACTACCAACCCAATATGAATCAGTAAAGCCTTACAGGCTTATCTTATGATCTGAAACATATCTGAGTCCATAGTCAATTGTACCTTTCAGGTACCTCAACACATGTATTGTTGCAATCAAGTGAGCACCTCTAGGTTCGACCATATACCGACTCAATGTGTTCACCACAAAACATATATATGGCCTTGTGTTCGTTAAGTACATCAACGAACCAATCATATGTCCTTACATGGTGGCATCCACTGTCTCTAAAGATGTATCACTCAATAACTTCATATTTGTCACCATCGGTGCAGGCATGGCTTTACAATCCATTATTTTGAATCTCTTAAGAATCTCTACAGTATATTTTCCTTGGTTAAGGAAAATCTCACTCGGTCTTTGCCATACCTCTAGACCTAAGAAATAATGCATCATACCAAGGTCTTTCATCTCGAATTATGTAGCAAGATTCCTCTTACATTTAGTGATGAGCTTCTCATATCCTATTAAAAACAAGTCATCCACATATAGCAGTAATATCATTGGTCCACCATCTACAACCTTGTAGTAAAGGTTGGAATCTGCTTTACTCTTGGTAAAGCCCAAGCTCATCATGAAATTGTCAATTCTCGCATACCATGCCTTGGGTGTTTGCTTTAATCCATACAAGACTTTCTTCAATATGCACACATGTGTCTGACTATCATGTGTCTCGAAACCTTGTGGTTTCTCCACATACACTTCCTCTTCTATTACACCGTTTAGAAAGGTTGTTTTCACGTCCATCTGGTGTACCTTCCACTTCATTATTGTAGTTATCACAAGTATAGCTCTAATTGAAGTGTATCTCTCCACAAGAGAAAATGTCTACTCATATTCTATTTCTTCTTTCTGGGAGAAGCCACGCGCCATGAACCTTGCCTTGTATTTGTCGACACTGCCATCTGTTGAATGCTTCATCTTGTAAATCCACGTGGAACTTAACGTTGTCTTCTCTTTCATTCTCAGAACCACATCCCAAACATCATTATTTATAATGGACTGGTACTCTTCAATCATGACATCCTTCCATTCTTTCTTCTTTGTAGCCTCTTCATAACAGGTAGGCTCAACATCAATATTGTCACTTAGTAATGCCACGTAACTAGAGTATGGTCGTAGTCTCTTGCTTTCTCTAAAAGATCCATCTAGAGAAACATACTTCTCTACATCCTGAATAATTTCTTGAGCCCAAGCTGGTCTTCTCTTCTTAGTATTCATCTCTCGGGATGAATCTGCAGGTCTTTATGGTTCGTCCATATTATGATCTTCTAGTACAACACCATCGCCTACATCTGCATCTGCAACTCTGGGAACTTCAGGTTCCTCATAATGGACCTCATCTGAATGATTTTGTCTTGATCTACTAAAAGTTGTATCCTCATCGAAGGTGACATCTTTGCTTGTCTCAATATGTCGGTGACCAATGATGTAGACTTTGTATGCCTTCGATGTCTCACTATATCTAACAAATATGCCCTTATTTCTTGAAGGATCCAACTTAGATCTCTTGTCCTTGGAGACATGCACATACACTAGACAACCAAATATCCTCGGGTGGTTGAGCTCTGGATTTTCTCCTGTAAACATTTCTTCTGGTGTCTTGTTCCCAAGTACACGGTGGGGACTTTTGTTTTGCACATATACAACGGTCCCGACAGCTTCTTCCCACAGATGTATCGATAAGTCTTGATCATGAATCATGGCCTTCACTGCTTCCATGTTTGTTCGGTTCTTTCTTTCTGCCACACCATTCTACTGAGGATTGTAGGGAGTAGAGAGCTCCCTCTTAATCCCAACTTCCTTACAGAATCCCTTGAATTCATCTGTTGTGAATTCTCCTCCATTATCTGACCTTAAGATCTTTATCTTCTTTTCATAAAGGTTTTCAACAAGTGCTTTGAATTCTTTGAACTTGTTGAATACTTTGCTTTTAGCTTTCGAAAAATAAATCCATGTTTTATGTGAGAAATCATCAATAAATGAAACATAATATACATACCCACTAAGTGAAGTGGTTGACATTGGTCCACACATGTCTGAATGTACGATGTCCAAGGATACTTTGGCTTTGCTATCACTGCTTGGAAATGGTTTCTTCACATACTTGCGTTGTGTGCATCCCTTGCATATGCCTTCATTATTCACTTGGATTTATGGAAAACATGTCACCATCTTGCTCACGATTGGTAGTGCTTTGTAATGTATGTGAGAAAATCTCCTATGCCATAGCTCACTTAGAGTAATTGTTCTATGTACCAATGTTGAATCTAAATGTCCCTTTAACTTGTATAGACCTCCTTTTTGAACACCAATCATCACAGCATCATCAATAGACTTTACTCTTGGCCACATGAGAACTTCACTATCAATGAAAGCAACCATGAATCCTTTCTCATCCAATCCTGGGATAGAAAGGAGATTCTTCTTCAAACCAGGTACATACAAAACAACCTTCATCTTCATAGGCTTTCTGGAATCCAATCTATACGATGATTCTCCTACTCCTTTAATGGGATATTGATAGTCATCATCAAGCTTCACCTTGTTAGGTGAATATTTCTAAACTAATTCTGAGAAAGAATCCTTGTAACCTGTCATGTGCTTAGAAGCACCACTATCAATAAGCCATGTGTCACTTCCATGAGTAATTGTTCCTGTAAGAACTGATATTAAAACATATTCTTTGCTTGAATCATCTTATTTGGCTCTCTTCTGATCAGATTCATCATCTTCTGTGACATGAGCATGATATATTTTATACTTTCCTTTTCTGACTTGATCTTTTAAGTGGGGACAATTTATTGCAATGTGTCCCATCTTCTGGCAGATGTAGCATCTGTAATTTGAGCAATCCTTTTGAAACTTTTGTGTCTTATGTGACCCTTGAGACTTCTTATGTGAGTGAACCTCCTTCTTTCTCTTTCCTTTTCTTGCATTTGCTGCTAGAGCTTGATTTTCCTCACTGCCTAGTTTCTCTTCTCTTGTTGCCAATCTAGCTTCTTCCCGAGTGCAATCCTCCCATAGTCTGCTAAACTTTGTTAGATTTCTTCTTGAATAGATTCCCTGAATGAATGATTCCCAAGATATTGGGAGACCATTCAATGTAGTCATCACCACTTCAACTTTCTCAACTGCGTCTCCAATGGCTTCAAGTTGTTCTATGATTTGAGACACCCTTGTGAAGTAGGATTGAATGGTTTCTAAACTCTGCATCTTCACACTCTTGAGTTGTGTCCTCTTTGTCATCTTTCGATTGATATTATTTCCATCCTATAATTGGGATAGGGCATCAAACATTTTCTTGGGAGTTGTCAATGATGAAATAATTCAAATGATCCTTGATAGAATCAACAACGATTCTCTTTGCCTTGAAGAGACTCTTCTTGTACTTTTCCTTGGCCACATCTTCCTCTAGTTCTGGGACTTCTTCTTTAACGAAATATTCTAGATCATTCTCTTCTAGAATGAGCATCACTCTATACTTCCATGCTCATAAGTTATCAGCACCCTCAAGCTTCTCATCAAGCTTAGTGTTGGGAGTCCTCTTGCCCTACGACGAAAATTTAATAAGAAAATATAAACTTTTCAAAGAAAGGTTTTGAACTTACCAGAGAGTGTGTTATGTCAAAGTGAATAGCTCCAACTTCAGTCTGCAGTTTCCTAGACGTCTTGATCTAGTGTTTATGAGGAAACCCTAATTTTTCAACTTTGAGAATTTTTGAGATCTGATCCAAGGAATAGATGCACCCTCCTTAAGTGAACTCCTTGATGGTTTTTTCTTGACCAACATCCTTAAGAAAGAGGGTGACGTCATCACCTAGGGTTTTATGCAGAAACCCTAATTTTCATAAACTGCAAGACTGGTCCACGGAAACGATACGCTAGGGTTGGGAGAGTCTTCCTATGATCTTGTTTTCCCTGGCGAGTTCCTCTAGACTGTGAAAATGGCTTCTTTCAGGCCCGCTCTGAAACCATATTAAAATTTCATTTAAGCAGTTAAGTGTAATCAATATTCTTTAACTTTAAACTATAGCTAAATATATAAAGATCATCACTGAAAGAAGGACATCCAAAATATACACAAGATTTATCCTGGGAAACCCTCTTGGGGGAGAAAACCCAACAAAACTTCTTCAATATAGATTCGTCAACAAGTATAATGTCTCTCTCCAAGAGAGATCTCACAAAACAGAAGATAACTAGAAGATAGACTATAAACCCTAACCAGAATAGGGTAGCCACAACTAGACCAAGATAGGCCTCTAAGAGATAACCAAAACCCTTCACCAAAACACCCTTACTCTATAGTTGTGTCTCCTCCTAAGACTTGCACACTTTTCCTTGATAGAGAGAACTTGTGTTGTGTGTGTTCTCCAAATGAGTCGCCTAACCTCTTATAAATACAAGTTGAGCCACCCTGAAATTAGGTCAGGGCTGACTTGTACAAATGACACTTTCTAATTTGCATTTTACTATTTACAAAGGAACAATAGGGTTGACTTTACAAATACAACATAATATTATTCTTTTAGGGTTTTGACTTGGTCTAATACAATGTAGATACAATAAGAATATCTTCTGAAGCTACTCAAACTTCAACAATATATTGAGTTATATGAGTATAGGTTGTTTGTTATATGAGTGTTGTTCCTAAGTGGTACATATGCTCAATTGTATGATGAACATAACAATGTTGATTTATATGACATTTTTTCCATAAAAAAGAGAGCTTAATATTTGATATTTCAAGTACAAGTTCATAATATACATCAAACTACCTATACCTATTTAGGATCAAAAAATAGTAGTCGTGTGACTATTGTGCAATTAGTTTTGCTTATATCATATCACTACATATTACATCCTTCTTAGGCTCCTTAAAGGTAGCCTTCAAAATAAAGATTGTTTTACCATATTTCCACCCTAAGGTTCCAAACAAATACAATATAAAAAAACAAGTATTGTAATACCCCAGTTTTGGGTCCCCATATTAAATAATGTATTTTGTTTATTTGATGAAAGACTAGAGCGCCCAAACAATTAAAAGAGGTCGGAGTGCCTAGGAAATGTAATGCTTTGATCATCATTAATAATAAAATAGATCACCAGCTGTTAGACGGACAAGAACAAGAGTTATAGGGTGCTATGATTCCATGAGAGAGGGGGCTTAAGGGACTAAGTATTTATTTTATATTTTATTTACCCATTTTGGTTTTAATGGAGAATAACAGTTGCATGAACTTCGTGGGGGAAGGCCATATGGTTCTTGATTTCATGTATATATATAAACACCTCTTGTGGGCTATTGAGAGGTTCACTCTGTTCACTCTTCATTCACTATTTCTCATTCCTTATTCCTTATTCATTCTTGATCTTGGCTGGGAAAAGAAAAACGAATTGTTGGAGAGGAGCCATTGTTTTGTTGGCTATAGTAATGGCTAGTGTATTCCAACCATGAATTGATGCATGGGCATGTGCTAAATTTTGCTCACAACTGCGAATCCTAAGAGTCTCGGCATGGAGATTCTTGACCAGATGCACTGGAGCCCTATAAGGAGGTGGACAACCCGAGGGACTACATGGTAGAGAAGGGGGTCCATTCTCTTGGGTTGTGTAGGCTAGAAAGAAGATATCTGGTGTACTTTGGATTGTTGTGTGTTGAGAAACCTGTGAGAGCTTGAGTGTTGACGTGTTTGGGAAGCTGAGTGACACCCTGGAACCGTCCTTATGGATTCATAGACCTAGCTTAGGGATGACCTGCTATTGAGATTTAGAATAACATTGTATGTGGTTGGGTGGAACGTCCTTGGTCTGCATCTAGTTGGTGATTGGTTTTAATAAAGATAAGTGCTCTTGTTATGTGTCTATACTTCTGTATTTATTTCTATTGTACATTAATTATTATATCGGAGATTCAACTTTATAATATGCTTTCTTGTTGATTATTGTTGTGCATGGCATATTTTCCATTTCTTTTATGATGTAGCATGGATTTTGATTACTGCATGTGAGTCTTTCATGCTTCTTTAATAAATGATTATTTTCAAAATTTCGAAATCAATTCTGAAGTAGAGTGACCATCTTGTGGGTTGTTGGTTGTTAAAATATTTGATGTGCTCGTTTTACCATAGACAATATCACTATTGTCATCCAACCATAGGAACACAACCACCCCCGATCACCATAAAATTTTCTAGATAGAATGATTATGGAAGCAGCACTAGAACCAACAGATAACCAAGAGAGTGCATCTTTCTCCAAAGATAGCTCACAAGACATAATGTCCCAAAGCCACAGAACAAGAACAATACTCAGCTGCAATAGTTGCAGTTGCAGATGCACTTACCAAGAATACCACCAAGAAATATCACCAAGAACACCTCTAAGAGATACTAGAAGGTAGGGCGCACATCTTAGGCTAGATGGCGCCAGAGAGAGAGACCAAGAAACACTCAAGAGTATCCACCTTCCTATATTGCAGCTGTGTCTCCAAACTAACGCTATCCTTTACTGAGAAAGTGAGTGGAGTGAGTGTGTGCAAATGAGCTAGATCATCTCTTATTTATAGTGGTTCTTGTCACTTGTCTAGGCCGACTTGTCCTTTTAGATTCTAATACTTTAATATTAATTCTTTTACTAAACCAACTTATCTTCTAGGGTTTCTACACATTTGTTTAGGGTTTCTCTTGCTTCCAAAATATTCTATTCTAGCCAAAGGTTACACATGGAGGTTAATACCTACAACATATATCATAATATCAACACTCCCTCCTATATATGGAGGTATTAATTGTAATGATCTCAAACACATCCATCCATTTCACATGGTATGGGCAAGGCTCACATAGTCTTGCAGACCATCCTACATGTAGCATGATCATAGCCACACAGACTATCTCATGATCACACAGATCAAGTCACAAGCATCATCATCACTATCCATCTAGATGGAAATCACCTCCAACACTACTAATTGGCACACCAGCCTAGGAAACACCTTCAACACTATTGATTGGCACACCAACCTAGGAAACACCTTCAACACTACTAGTAATCTCCATGGAAATCCAATAGTAGTACACAGTTACTACAATGCCATCCAATAGATCAAATAATGTCGATCCATAGTAGTACACAACTACTATCCAGTGGTACACAATCACTCCTAATAGCGCACAACTACTAACTAGTTACATACAATCACTACTAGTGGAACACATCCACCACAGTAGTGCATAGTTATTGTCCACATACACACAATCTCCACTGCAATCAACTAATAGCTACACAAGCTATCACTCTGGAGTGCAATAATCTCCTGGCATCAAATCATATCATCGTCTGCATCATCTCTCGAGGAAATACTCCATTTTAGTAATCGGGCATGATGTTGAATAAGTCATGTGCTAGACTTAGCGCACTCAATAGAGTGTCTCTCATAACTGACTCACTCAACAGAGAGATACAAGTACCATTCTTCTAATCCAAACATACGTCCTAGAAGAATAGTTGTCCTAACAGATGTTGAATGTCCTCAATGGCTCCAAGAACCATCCTCTCCACTACATCATCTTTAAGTGGTATGATCATATCTAAGTTGTACTAGCATGATGCTTTACATCACATCTAAGCTATACTAGTATGATGCTCTACATCATATCTAAGTTGTACTAGCATGATCATATCTAGCATGATGTGGAGTACCATCTACATAATCTATAAACTGTACTAGGATGGTGTCAATGCACCATCTCTAAGTTGTACTCGCATGATGTAGATCAATGCATCTGCATCATCTCTAAGTTGTACTAGCATGATGCTTTGCATCGTATCTAAGTTGTACTAGCATGATCATATCTAGCATGATGTGAGTCACCTGCATCATCTCTAAGCTATATGATCATCTCTAAGTTGTACTAGAATGATGCTTTGCATCATATCTAAGTTGTACTAGCATGATCATATCTATCATGATGTGACTCATGCATAAGCATCATCTCTAATTTGTATTATCATGATGCCAATGCAACATATCTAAGTTATACTAGCACGATGTGTCTCAGGACATCTGTATCATATCTAAATTGTAGTAGCACGATGTTGAAGCATCATATATAAGCTATACTAGCATGATACACATCAACAATATGTCAACCTGGACCATTCTCCACAGGGAAAATGTTTGTCCATTAACACTCCCTCCCAACTGATGAAGTCATATCCTCCCTTTCAACCAAGGGAGCAATCTCCATGAGTCCTAGCTTGTCCCTCAAGTATGCAAACTTTATCTTGGACAGAGGCTTCGCAAACTATCAGTTGTTTTCTCATCGATGGAGATGTACTGGAGAATAACTTCTCCCTTATGGAATTTATCACAGATAAAGTAGTACTTGATCTCAATGTGCTTCGACCTGTCATGGAACACGAGGTTCTCTGAAAGCTTCACACAATTTTGATTATCACAATATATCACAGTCGAATCCAACACCTAATCAAATAGTCCAAAAACCATCTTACAGA
This sequence comes from Picea engelmannii, assembly GCA_009831015.1. Taxonomy (NCBI): domain Eukaryota; kingdom Viridiplantae; phylum Streptophyta; class Pinopsida; order Pinales; family Pinaceae; genus Picea; species Picea engelmannii. The sequence continues at coordinate 348,904 of ML814870.1, read as the reverse complement.
GCCATATTGCTTCTGTACAAGCATCACAAGCTGCAACATATTCTGCTTCTGAAGTGTCGAGTGCAACAAACTTATGTTTCTTGCTAGTCCATGATACCATAACAGATCCAAACTGAAACATACACCATAAGTACTCTTTCTGTCATCTGCACTCCCCACCCAATCTGAATCAGTAAATCCATGCAGTTGTACATCATTGTTTGAGGCATATCTAAAATCATAGTTTAGTGTCCCATGAAGATATCTCAAAATATGCTTTGCAGCTATCCAATGCTCATGTCTAGGTTCCACCTAGAACTGGATCAACGTGTTCATAGCAAAGCAAATGTCCATCTGGGTATTCACCAAGTACATCAATGAGCCAACAACCTGTTGGTATAGGGATTAGAATCATAGTCTCTGAACTTCCTCATATCTGTCACCATGGGAGTTGCCATGGATTTGTAATCCGTCATCCCAAACTTCCAAAGAATCTTTACAACATACTTCTCTTGCGACAGGAAGATTTCACCATGCTTTTGCTATACTTCTAGTCCCAAATAATAATCCATGAGACCAAGATCCTTCATATTGAATTAAGAGGGTAACTCCTTCTTACACTGAATAATGAGAGACTCTGCACCTGTCAAAAACAAATCATCAACATATAGTAGTAGGATCACAGGTGCATTATTCACAACTTTGTAATAAAGGTTTGGATCAACATAGGTCTTGGAAAAACCCAAGTCTCATCAAGTAACTGTCAATTATTACATACCAAGCTCTTAGAGCTTGCTTGAGTCCATACAAGGCCTTCTTCATACATGGGTTTCTCTCGGGTGTACCTCAAAACCTTGAGGTTTCACTATGTATACTTCTTCCTCAATTACTCCATTGAGAAAATCGGTCTTCACATCCATTTGATGTAAACTCCAACCCATGGATTTTGCAAGAGATATGATGGCTATAATAAAGGTGTATCTGGCAACTGGAGCAAACGTCTCATCATATTCTTCTCCCTCCTATTGGGAGAACCCTCTAGCCATAAATCTTGCCTTGTATTTATTTATACTTCTATCCACTGCATTCTTTATCTTGTAAACCCATTTTGAAGTGACTACATAATTTCCTTCAGTTCTAGGCACAATTTTCCATACATCATTTTTCATGATTAATATTCTTCCATCATAGATTCATTCCATTCTTTTTGCTTGACTGACAGCTAAGGATCCTCAAGTGTTCAACACTTGGTTTCTTTCCAAAGAAAGCTTCTTCTGGAATTATGTTCTTCAATATACGACAAGGACTTCCATTAAGAACATATACGGTTTTCATAGCTGCTTCTCCCCATAGAAACATGGGTAGATTATGGTCATTCATCATTGCCTTAATAGATTCTTCAATGGAACGATTCTTCCTTTCTACCATGCCATTCTGTTGAGGATTATATGGGACAATTAACTCCCTCCTAATACCGACTACTTTACAAAAGGCAACGAGCTTCTTGGAGGTGTATTCTTATCGAACCTCAAGATCTTTATCTTCTACTTAGATATTCATCCACACACATCTGAGTGAACGATGTCCAAAACTCCTTTTGCTTTCCACGCTTCCATTAGAATTGGTACTTGGTGAGATCACATGCCTTACCACTCGATGGAGTCATCTGCTCCATGTTTGCAACTGTCATTGTAGCTCCTTCTTAGAGATATCACCCGTGACCTACCCGAAACAAGAACAACAAGAGAAAAAGTATTTCCAATAGAATTTTCATAAGAACATAACAAGGATGGTAATCATTATAGAATTACCAAGGTGACCTGCCAGGGAACAAGAAATATCTCCTAGAGGAAATGTTAGTTCATCAAATAGTTGTAATAAGCATCTATATCAATAATAATTACACGCAACCAAGTATACTTAACAATAATTGAACCTTTCAAAGATTGTTGTCACAAATATAATGTTTACTTGTACTATAGCAACTATGAACCTTGATATGTGAAAATTGAAATTTAACAATTTGATCAAACCTAAAACCTGGAGCCTCAACTGCTTGTTCCTCTAAATGTATTGAATCCAATATCATTGCTTGGACAAGGTCTCTTGTACATTCCCTGCAAAACACACTCATGCTTTTGTTGGATGATATAACATGGAAAGCATATACAAGTGCATACCTTTGAAATTTGCAGCATCGTTCAACTTGTCTTCTAATCTGAAACTAGACACCATCTTGACAAGAAGAGGTTAGAAACTGAATAAAAAAGGTTCTATGATTAGAAGAAGCTAGAAACCCTGAAATTTCAACTTTGACCACAAAATCAATTTTGACCAAAAGTCAACCTTTGACTTTTACATTGACCAATCAACCTTTGACTTTGACCAAAAACTCAAACTTGTCATTTTTTCTTACTGAGAGTACCAACAGGTGCACTAGGCTAAGGCGAACTAGAATGTTCAGGAATTATGCCAAACTTCTCACTTGCAGTGCCTAGAAGGTTAGGTTATGGTTTGTTCCAGCTACACAATAAAAAACCCTAGCTACAACTGCAACTGGTGCCACAACGAGCTTAATAAAGAACTGCCATGCTTCCTTCTAGTGGTTAGATTGTCTTGAAGTTAGTGTGTTCCCATAACCTGTTAAAATATTCGATGTGCCCATTTTACCATAGACAATATTACTATTGTCACCCAACCATAGGCACGCAGCCACCCCCGAGCACCATAACCTTTTCTAGATAGAATGATTCTGGAAGCAACATTAGAACCAACAGATAACCAAGAGAGCGCATCGCTATGGAAAGATAGCTCACTAGACATAAATTCCCAAAGCCACGAAACAAGAACAATACTCAATTGCAACAGTTGCAGTTGCAGTTGCACTTACCAAGAATACCACCAAGAAATATCACCAAGAACACCACCAAGAGATACTAGAAGGTAGGACACACATCTTAGTCTAGATGGTGCTAGAGAGAGAGACCAAGAAACACTCCAAAGTATCCACCTTCCTATCTTTCAGCTATAGCTCCAAACTTGCACTATCCTTGAATGAGAGAGTGAGTGGAGTGAGTGTGTACAAATGAGCTAGATCATTTCTAATTTATAGTGGTTCTTGTCACTTGTCTGGGCTGACTTGTACTTTTAGAATCTAATACTTTAATATTAATTCTTTTACTGAGCCGACTTGTCTTCTAGGGTTTCTCTTGCTTATAAAATATTTTATTCTATCCAAAGGTTACACATAGATATTAATACAACCCGTAACTACCATAATATCAACACTGGGTACGTTTCAGATTTGTATCGGAGCTTCTAGTTCAACACCAGACTAGTATGGGTCAGAACTAGTGTAAATTTGACAAATTCGTTGTTGCAGTTTTGTCTGTGATGGACTTGGTGAGAAAATAGAGAAGAACATAAGTGAAATCCCCAAATTTTAAGTATATTTCAAATTCCAGTGCTTCAGAGTAGTCAAAGAAGTGAGTTATGACATCGATCTGCAGTTGCAGAGTTGAATTCAACCTTGGAAGTGGAGTTCCTGTGAGTTTCATGGTGACTGTGTAGTTTTGTGGGATGACAACCTAGATTAAATTGATTGTGAGGATTAACTATCGAGATTCAATCACAGAGGATTGAAGTAAGGCATTCCCGAAAATCATTTGGGAAGGAAGTGTCGAAAAGCCTTCAGAGTCGGGCGTGAGGTTGAGTTTGAAGGGAGGAGTCCGATGACACGAGCCTGAAATAACAAGAGTCGTCAGATCTATTCTTAGTCGTAGACTTCTTGGAAGAGAAGCTCGATAGTAGAAGCCTGAAAGAATGAGATTCGTTGGATCAATCGTGATCATTCTCAGTTGAAGACTTCTTGGAAGGATGGTTTCAAAAGATTTGAGTTCAGACATAAGTTTGAAGTCCGAAGAAGAGAATCTTGACGATAGAATCCTGAAAGAATGAGAGTCAACAGATCATTCAGGGTCATTCTCAACCATTAGATCTTGCAAAGATGTTCTTTCAAAAAAGTGTTTTCAGAAGAGCTCATTCAGAAGAGTTTCGATGAAGTCAGTCTGATCTAGGTAATCAGTGCACAGTTTTGGAGCCCGAGATGATCGTGGTCATTGATTGACACGATTCCTATCCGTCTGATCTATCAGATGAGCATGTTGTCTTGGAAGGGCCGAGGGTAGAGGAGAATGTTACGTAAGTTGCCACATCAACATGCCATGTCAAAGGACATGTCAACAATTGTGGTGAATCATCGAGTGCCACGTAGCAGTCGAATGCAGGTCTTTAGAAGGAGGTTGTTGGAAGGTTTGTTCAGGAGTGTTTCCGACGGACAAGCCCAATAGGCTATCAGAGCTTGAAGTTTGGAAGGAATGAGGATCATGGAAAGTCATGTTCTTCGACGAAGGTCTTCCGATGGGATGAATTTGATAGTGTTTTATACTACGGATTTCAGAGTTGTTATCACACAAACTGTAGGTTGGGAAAAGCCCGACCCAATCCACAAGATGGCGATAACAATGGGAGAGTTTACCCACTGTTACGTCAGATAAATCCTCCCCTCGCTTTAGTGAAGGAAGAATCCAACACAAGGGGGGAGTCCAGATGACCCTAGGGGGAAATGAGATGATGGAAGTGATGCCCCTATAGGTCAATTTGCTAAGTGAGAAATGGCTCGATAACGAGTCTCAAGGATGGTTTGCGGTTGCCAAATGCTTGAGTACCTGTGGAAGATGATTGTACCTGCCCGAGACATAAGAAAAAATGAGTATACAAGCTTAAGGTTAAGTGGACAATCAATTTAAGATTACTATCCCTATTTACAACAATCAACATGTTGGCATGTTTAAAGGTAGAATGTGCTTGTCATTGATGGCAAGAACAACAACGATGATGGTAGGTTTACAAACAGAGTCTACATGGCAAGAACAACAACCATCAACAAAGACACAAAAGAACAAGGTCGAGAAGTTGAGAAGGAATAGCACAACAATGCATGAAGAGTGCAAGTGGGTGCCAGGGCTAAGGTGAATTCCATTACCAAATCTTAGGAGAGATAGTGTTCCCAGAAACACAGACGAGGTCCAATTCATCAAGGTTTGCAGAAGGATCAAAGGTTGTGGCCTTTGACACTTAGATATTTGAGAAAGCCAAAGCTCAGGAGGAGGAGCGACAGTGGTTGTTGGATCACCAATCAAGAATACCCAATGGTCGTTGGATCAAAGTACAGAAAGGAGGATCACGCAGAGGAGGAGATTAGACCTCAGCCGCCGGATTGGAGCGCGAAGGACTGACAACTATTAGATCCAGTATAACTGTGAAGATGATAATGGGCAAGAACCATCCTCCAATTCCACGAAATGCAAAGTCACGAAATGATCTAGGTCATTGGATGCATAGGACATGTGGTGAGAGATCAACATTTCGCTGACTTGCGAGCTGGAGAAGTCAAAGGCGAGAGTTGTAGGAACTCGCAATATGCGAAGTCACGAAATGATCTGGGCCATCTGATCACCAAGGATCTGGACCGTTGATCTGATATGAAGTTAGAGTCCACGATATTGATCGTAGCCATCAATCAGAGAGAGAGACCTCGACCATGGATCTGATATGAAGTCATTTTAGAGTTTTGTGTATCGGGAGAATGGAGGTAACGAGACTCCCAAAGCCACGAAACGCGAAATCACGACTTGATCTAAACCGTCAGATCAAGGAGAGATCTGGACTGTCGATCTAGCACCATCGCTATTTCGAGTATCGGGAAAACGGAGGTAACGAGACTCCCAAAGTCACGAAACGCGAAATCACAACTTGATCTAGCCGTCAGATTGAGGAGAGATCTAGACCATTGATTGTCCAGGGAGACGAGACGTGAAGTCGCAAAACGCGAAATTGCAAAGCGCTCGAAATATTTGGCCCATGGTCACATCGAAAGGTCACATCAGTAGAAAGTTAAAGGAGGAGCTAGCATGTCACTAGGCTCCACTTTACGATATGCGAAATTGTGAAGCACCCTCGTGCTTGGCCCCTGGTCACATCAACGGGAGAGAAGGGAAGGAGCTAGCAATGCTAGGCTCCATTTCGAAGTTTCACGAGTTGGGAAGATCGAGGCAACTCACAGCTGGATATCCTGAAATGCAAAGTCATGAAGCGCCTGTTGGATAGGCGTTTGGTCGTAGCCATGATCATGTGGAAGGTAGGGGCTTAGCAAGAAGAGCTAGCACCCACTGTGTAGATTTCTCAGAGAGGGAAAAAGGTGCCAAAGACATGAGTGAACAGAGGTTTTCTTAGTAATAGCTAGAGACAGACTGATTGTAACTCAAGAAAAACGACTGATTGCATCTACCAGAAAATCCAAAGAATCTCACGAACGACCACTAATGATGAATAGTCTCAGCATAACGACCATGGATAAAGAATAGACTCACCGTAACTGCTAGAGGGGACGAAGAGTTAGCTGGATGATCTGACAGAGGACTTGGCACTTTAAATATACACACAACAAAGAAGTGGAGGTTGCTTTTGTTGAGAGTAATTTCACACGGGAAAGACCATGCTATGGACAACAACAGAAATGCACAGAAGAGACATAGCGCATAGAAAAAAGATGGATATTTGAGAGAGGTAGAAAAAGTTGAGGTGCACATGTAGAGATAGAGCATAAGAACAAAAAGCTTATGAAGATGCGAGGAGTAGGACATTGAAGTAGGCAGAGCATAGCAGTGTATCAGAACAGTGATGTGACTAGTAAGCCATTGATGAATATTGTATCACTGTAATAGATTCGAGCAAGCAAAGATTAATATTTTAGGGTGGTTGGGAGGTGCTAGGGAGGACTGTTGTCCTCAGAGTTTCAAGTAGGTGCTTGAACACAAAGAGTTGTAGCTTTCATCTGGTTGCAGCCAGAAAAATCAGGGTGGCGTGGTGGTGCAAGGGAGAATTATTGTTCTCTGTTATACAGGTATGTGCCTATGTGTCTGGAAGTTGGTGCTTCCATCTAGTTGGTGCTGGAAAACTTAGGGAGTTGGTGCTTCCTTCTAGTGGGTGCTAGAGAAACCAGAGAGTTGGTGCTCTCAGAAAGTTGCAGCTTTCAAAACAGAGGTTGTAGCCTCAAGAGGAGTTGGAGCTCACAAGTATGATAATGTAAAGAAAATAAAGATTACTTATCATATCAAGAAGAAGAGGTTTTTCCCTTTATGGGTTTCCTTAGGAAATATCTGTCTCTATATATTTCATGTGTGTGATTGATGTTTAATATTCTATTGCTTACTTCTATGCATCATTGTGATCGTCATTAAGTGTTCTGTGAAGAGTTTAAAATGGGCATAATAGTTTAAGCACAATAACAACTGATTCACCCCTCCTCTCAGTTGTTCAACACAACAGAGATATATATCATCAAGTAAATGATTGTTAAAGTTGTTAACAAGATGTTAAAAGTCTAGTAAATGATGCAAGAGATAAGCTAGAAATCACTAGTATAACCCAAGTATGAAAGCACATGGCTTTAGCAACAAACTGTGGTTGTTATAAGAAAGTATTGCAGAGATATTTTATCAGCCTTATGGTTGTAGCAAACTATTGCTACAACAGATAATTTAAACCCACAAAACAAGCAAGTGAACCACCCAAAAAAGTGTGTTGAGGCTAGTAGATTATAGGGGCAATTTATTAGAAACTTTTGACGGTTGAAATATGAGTTATGATCAAGAAGAGAGTAATTTGTTGCAGCCCTAATGGTTGTATATTTTATTGAGTTATATCTCTAAGGAGACTAAGCAAACCAAGAGGCCCTAGAGGGATTAACAACCTCAAAGCATCGATAAAAGATTCCAACTTAAAGAAGATCAATATCTCTATAAATCACATTTACCAATGGAAACAATTTATTTCTCCAATTCAAACTCCAAATTAGTGCCTTTAAAATTTGGGTGAATGGAGTCTTGAAAGTATGAGTTAGATCCACAACGTCCCTAGGGGTGTAAACCCTCTTACTCCATAGGGCATGCAAATCAAACAAAGGTAAATCTAGGAGGGTGTACACCCTTGTACTCCTCCAAGCAACTTTGCAAAAATTGACTTATTGAATTGCAAATAACATGAACCTTGGTGGAGGGTGTATCCTCTTATACTCCTCCAAGGGTTTAAGACAATAATATCATTGAAACTAGTAGAAAACACCAACACATGCATAAATTTCCTTACCAATTACACAATAGCAAATACCAAACCCTATTTTACCAATTAATGTCCATCCATAAGCAATAGAAGAAGTCTTAAAGAGGTGAGAACCACCTTAGCTCAAAAATTCACCAATAGAGATCACCAAAAATCGTTTGCACAAGAGAGAGATATTCAAATTGCCCAAGTAGGGCGCAAATTTCAGCCGCAATAGTCTTCTCAAATGGGAGAGCTATGATAAAATGACAAGAGTTTGATCTCTATTTATATTAATCCTCTAAAAAGTGTTTGTCCACTTAATTTGAAGGTAACCACAAAGTAAGGGGTCAACAACCCTTACTTTTCCCCTTTACACTATCAAATTCAAATTTAACTTTCATAAGAAATCCTAAGGTGACGTTAACTCTCTAGAGGGTGACATTTTGACACTTTTTGCAAGTCATTGGAGATGAGGATGGAAGTCGTTAGGCCTTCTAGGGCCTCCCTCTCATGCACTAGGGTTTCCTCCTTCCATCAAAACGTGCCAAGTGTCCATCATGAATAACTCCACCACCAAAACTCTAACCCTAGGGTAACGTCAAACCTCCAAATGTGATGTGTTGGCCTCAAGAAGCCAAACGTTGGGCTAGTAGGGGCTAGGTAAGGTCCTCTATGGTGTCTCCTTTTGCCTACAAAGGAAACGCTTGTCTTCCTTCTTTTCCCAAGATGTGGTTCATGGTATCCAACCTATGGGATTTAAGCCCAAAGAAATCCCAAGCTAGGCTTGTTCTTCCAAAATTGTTCACCAACTAAGTACTGCAAAGACAATGAATACGCCCTCCAAAGATCTCAAGTCAAATGCATCATGATAAGTAAATCAAGTAAATAAAAGAGCCATCTAAGAATGTGCATAAAAAATCACCTCATCAAACTAAACAAGTGCTAAAAAGACCTTATGCAATTTTCCAAGTTTAGGTATGGGAGGGTTGACAAGGTGACCTATTGGGTGAATCGTCCCCTAAGTCAAGGAGTGTTTCCTAGGTGAACCCCTCTCTAAGACATGTGGAGAAGATGATATGGATAAGGGGAAATAATTTTGGGCATGGGGTTCATGACATACAAGGGATCGTAGTGTCTCATTTATGGGTGCCTTTTTGAGGGTGTGTTGCACCTTCATTTTCAATGCATCCTTTTTCCAAGACCATTTATTGCCATTAATTAATTAAGGTCCAAACACTTGGTACTCCTTAGGGTTAATTGATTAGCTTGGGGGGCAGTACCAAAGTATCTCTTGAAGGGATAAGTACACATGGTGCCATGGGGGTATAGTCTAGCTTGTAACGCACCTGGTGTAAATCCCTCAACGAGTGGGACATTTATATTATGTGTTTGCTTTTGTATGTCTTTGATTTTTTTTGAAGAAACATTTCATTGTTCTCGAGACCTCTTTGGGAGAGCATCTGGAAAGTTCATGATTAAGCTTTTATCTTTTGCTAGCTATCTCCCCTCTAGGCCTTCAACCCCTTCTTTGATTTGGATTTATGAGCAGAACAAAATGTAATACAGATATGCATAGAACAATAACAGAGTTACAATAAAACCTAACTTCTATTCAATAAATAAATCTGTTGAAATTGTAAAATGTAGAATGAAACAATCTTGCTTGAATGGTGGTAGCTAATCTCTAAGAAGAGATGTGGTGGCTACGCGCATTCATCTGAGCACATTACAATGAGGCCTCCAGGCCTTTTTAGCATCAAGAAGTAATCAGAAAACCCTAGACATTCAAAAACCTAACCCTAGGAGATGAAGCGCCAAAAGTCATGTGGGCCGCGATGGGGTAAGTTGGTACAATAACTTCCCGTGGTCGTAACTTTTGCATACGATCTTCGTTTTAGGCGCACAATAGCCTTTTGGAAGGGTCTATCCGATGACTACACATTAATGTATTACACTGTAACTTTGTGAACAGTGGGACTGTGGTGGGCCCAAAAAATGTTGTTTAGGGCCTCAAAACGACCCCTAAAGTTTAGGACCCAAAAAACTAGAAAAAAACTGCCTAGATGAAAACTGAATGTGAGCCAGTTGGAAGAGGTGGGTGGCCACCGATATCTACCTGGATCAATCCACCCTCCTCATGAAGCAATGGTATCCATTGCATTGAGTTCCTCCACAAGATGAGGAAATTTCTACTAAATTTGGCCCCGGGTGAGTCACTTGCCTTGGTGCAGTAGCTATCTCGCTTTGACAACATGATAAAGTTGGAGCTTCTGTTGGCAAGTGCCCTTGACCCATGTGTCCATGATCTGATTAGTCAATGCATGTTCCATGCAGTCATGGTTGAGATCTGTCGGTATCAATTGTTCTGCTATCTTTGAGGTGTCCAATAAGGGTGGAAAGTATGGCTAAAGGAGATCCACATTAAACACTGGGTGCAGGCCAAGGAAGGGGGGAATGTTGAGCTAAAAAGAATTGTCACACACAACTTTGGTGATGGTGTAAGGTCCATAGTGGAGTGACCGAAGCTTTCGATGGGGTCCTGTAAGATGTTCTTTCTGCAAGTGCAACCAAACTTTATCTCCCACCTAAAACTTGTGTGGTACTTGGTGTTGATCATGGTGCTGCTTCTACTTGGCATTGGACTTTTGCAAAATATCCTAAGCCTGTTGGTGGATGTGATGGATTCATTCAATGAACTGGGTGGCTTTGTTGGCTTCGATTTGAGCATGGGATGATTCTACCTATGTGGACGCAAGGGGTAGTGCAACATCCATGGGATCCAATGGTTGAAATCCCAACCCCACCTGAAAGGGGTTGTGGTCAGTTGAGCTATGTATGGTTATGTTGTAATTGTGCTGAACATAAGGAATACTCTCATCCCATGTGCGTGGATTCTTAGAATTGTACATGCAAAGGATATGCACTATCATCCTACTGATGACCTTGGTTTGGCCATCCGTTTGGGGGAAGAAGGCCGTGGATTTGGTGAGCTTGGTGTCCAACCGTGACCAGAGGCTCGACCAAAATGTGTTGAGGAACTGACTGTCCCGATATGAGATGATGGTTTGTGGTATCCCAAAATGTACCCACACTCGTTCAAAGAAGAGCTTGGAAATGGTCTCCGTTGTGATGCTCTTCTTGCAGGTGGCCATAATCGCCATCTTGAAAAATCGATCAACAACCACAAAAACACAGTCATTTCCCTGCTTGTTTGAAGGAAGGCCCGACATGTATTCCATTGAGATGGATTCACAGGGCCTGTCAAGAGTAGGAAGAGGGGTGTACATGCCTTGTTTCTTAATGGACAGTTTGGAAATGATGCAGGCCATGGAGGACCTGATATACTTGCTGACATCCTATCGAAGTTTCAATTAATAAAAATTTTGTTGCAACATTGCCACTATCTTTTCTACGCCGAAGTGTTCTTCCACCCGACTGTAGTGATCTTCCTAAATCAACTTCTCTCACTTGCTTGATGGGATGTAGATATTTCCTAGATGTTACAACAACCCGTCTCAAAGATGGAAATCAACGACAATTGTGTTTGTGCCCAACATATGGTGAAGTCAAGATCTTTCTCGTAGAGTTGGGGCCATCCAGAGGTCTCATGTCCGTAGGAGTGTAGCACTGTGGTTAGTGTTGCAACTGGAGGTTGACTAAGGAAATCAATGACGTGGTTGGTGCTCTCTGTCTTATAATTGATGTTGAGATGGAACTGTTGCAAGTATGTGGACTACTTCTGATGGCGATCATTCTGCAATTTGCCTTGTGTCTGCATGAACTGCAAAGGCTTATGATTAGTGTGGATGTCTGTCTCATTCCCGAGAATGTAATTCCTCCACTGACAACATGCTTGTACAATGGAGTACATTTCTTTCTCGTAAATGGGGTACTTATGGACGATATCTGATATCATCTCACTATGATAGGCCACATAATGTCCATGCTGAGTGAGAACTGATCCCACAACATAGTATGAGGCATCTGTCTCAATATCAAAAGGTTGTTGCAAGTCAGGTAATGAGAGCATCGGGGATGAGCATAAACGCTACTTCAAACCATTGAGCGGTTTTTGTTACAACTAGCCCCACACGAATTTTTCCTTGCCACCACCCCTGTTAACTTGGCTAAGGGCCCATGCAAAGTGGGAGAATCCCAACACGAACCTGCGATATAAATTGGCAAGCCCTAAGAAGCTCCGAAGCTTAGTGAGTGTGGTCGAGGTTGTCCAGTCACAGATGACCTGGATCTTGGCTAGATCGACATGTACCCCATGCTCATCAACAATGTAGCCTAGGTACTGGACCCTACTAATTTTGAAGGAGCATTTTTCCAAATTTGCATATAGCTTGTGTTGTCGCAGAGTGTGAAAAACCCGCTAAATATGTTGCAAGTGTTTCGCCCAACTCTTGTTGGAGATGAGGATGTCATCCAAATACACCACCACAAAATAATTGGTGAAACGCATCAGGATATCATCCATCATCCTCATGAAAGTTGTTGGGACAATTGTCAAGCCAAAGAGCATAACCAACCATTCGAAAAGACCTTCTTTAGACTTGAAGGCAATGTTCCATACATTAGTCTGCTCTATTGGGACCCGGTGGTAGCCGAACTTCAAATCAATCTTACTGAAGTATTTGGTCCCCTTGAGTTGTTCAAGGAGATTGTTAACTCGGGGAATTGGGTATCGGTTCCTGACTGTGTTTTTTTTTAGGGCTCGATAATCAATATAGAGTCGTCGGGTCCCGTCTTTCTTCTGCACCAACACAATTGGGCTTCCACAAGGTGATGAAATTGGTCGAATGTGCCCCTTTTCGAGTAGCTCTTGGATCAGGCGCTTAATTTCCTCATTTTTCTTACATAGAGCAATGATAGAATGGTCCATTGTGTGGCAGTGCGTCGTGGGTAAGATCAATTGAGTGTTTGACCTGACAGTGCAGAGGTACTCCCATGGGTGAGGAGAAGATGTATTTGTATTCTTCCACGACCTTATCCACTTGTTTTTGTTGTTTGGAGAGACCTGTTGCGGAGGCCATGGATATGGCTACAACTTTTCACTCACTTTGAGCGTGAACCATGAAGAAGACAAACTTCCTGGTCTGAGAGATGACCTTCCTGCATTGCTTGGAAGAGATCAAGGAAATAACAATAGGTGGGACTACCTCGGGTATTCTGTACAATTTCTTGTCCAAAGTAATAATAACACTACAAGGCCTAGAATCATACATAGCATGACGTTTCCATAAATAAGGTTGGACCAAAAGAACATCACAAACATCAAGGGGTCCACATCACATAATACCTCATATTTGAAGGGATTGATGTCGTAGGGCATGCTACATTGTTGGCTGATGCAAAGATCACTCCCTTGGTGGAGCCATTTGATGGTGTATGGATGTGGGTGTGGTGTTGTCGGTAGAGCTAATGGATTGACGACCTCCACCGAGATGAGGTTCTTCTGGCTACCACTATCAACGAATAAGTGAATTAGAGTACCTTTCACCGACATCTGTGAATGAAAGAGGCGCTCACCTTCCTTTGGTTCATCAGGTTCACCGAGTTGGACCTTGGTGGTAGCAACAATGGAAATGGGTTTTGCGTCAATGATCTGTCACCCTTTTTCTAGTTCTGACTCAGAGTTGGAGCCTGCATCTGATTGAGAGGCTTTCACCTTGTCCACCAATGACTACTTTGAGCGACATTCAACGGTGTTATGCCAGGGGATCTTATGAAATTCGCACCACTTCTCGATGTCTTTCTTTATCTTCCCATTATCCCTTGTTTTCAGTTTAGACTAGTTGTCCCGAGGTTGTCCATCCTTGCTCCACTGTTTGTTCTGTGGGTGGGGGATGCCTTTTCCCTGCTTCTGTTGTGAGGGGTTCGCATACCCAAACTGTCGCGTCTTTTGTTTAAGCTTTTGGTCGATTTTAATAGAATATCGATAGGCCATGCCCAAGGATGAGATGTTCGTAAACTCCATTTATGTATGGATGTATCGATGCAGGCTGCTGCGCTACTTGAGAACAAGATGTCGATTAGAGTCTTTGATACTCGACTTGGTGCACAAGGTATGGAAAACATTGGTGAACTCTGGCACTGTTTGGTCCCTTTCCTATCATAGTGTGGTCTATCTTGTATAAGTCATCATAACTTCCAACATGGTAGTATTGTTCCTTAATAACACCCCTTAAAGAACCCCAAGTGGGTGCAATTACAAATAATATAGATCCCTATGTTTCCTTTTTCTCACATAAAGTCTCCCACCAATATTTGACATGGGGGATGACCTTAAGGAGCGCAAATGTAATTTTTTCTTTATTAGAAAAGTTATGGACATAAAAATACCCTTCTAGAAGGTTTGACCAATTGTCTTCAACATCAACATCAAAATCTATTTGACCTTCAAATATAGGAATATCAAAATTGATCTATACCTTGAAGGGGGCGACACCTCCGCTTGAAGAAGATGCGTCGCCTGTTGGTAGCCATCGAAGGATTTGCACAAAGTTATCCGTCATCTCGTTCCTCTGTCACGCGAGGGATTGCTCAAGCAACAATTTAAAGGGATCTCTTGCCCCATCGTCTCTCTTTTCTTCCCCCATGGGCAGTCGTTGGGTTCGACGAGGCCTATCTTGCAAAGGCTCAACTGGTTCAAGTCTGAACTGCTTATACCCTAACCTCGTTAGGGACATTCACAGAGAAACAAATGAAGAGCGGACCACTTTAATACCACTGATTTGGATTTATGAGCGGAATAAAATGAAACATATATATATAAAATTAACATAGATATACAGAGAACAATAACAAAGATATAGTAAAGCTTAACTTCTATTCATTAAAGAAATCTGTTGAAACTCTAAAATGTAGAATGAAACAATCTTGCTCGAATGATGGTAACTAATATCTGAGAAGAGAATATGGTGGCTACGTTCATTCATCTGAGCAAATTACAATGAGGCCTCCAGGAATTTTTAGCATCAAGAAGTAATTAGAAAACCCTAGACATCCAAAAGCCTAACCCTAGGAGATGAAGGGTCAGAAGTCATGTGGGCCCCGATGGGGTAACTTGGTACATCAACTTACCAGGGTCGTAAATTTTTCATATGATCTCCGTTTTAGACACACAATAGCCCGTTGGAAAAGGTATATTCGAGGACTACACATTATTTCATCACACTCTAAGTTTAATTGCATGGTAATTGTGGCGGGCCCAAAAAACGTTGTTTAGGGCCTCAAAACGACCCCAAAAGTTTAGGACCCGAAAAGCTAGAAAAAAACTGCCAAGATGAAAATTGAATGTGAGCCAATTGGAAGAGGTGGGTGGCCACTGATATCCATCTGGACAACTCTTCCCATGAAATTAGGGACAATACCTTCTTGGGTCAGTATACCCGAAAATCCCAAAAGGTAAGGAGATGAGGGGATCAAGTGTAGAAAGTGATAAATATGGTCGGGAATGGCACGATGACTCGTCAAGAGGACCCCCCAGTAGAAAACCTATTCCTAAGGGTAACCACTTACTAGGGCGCAATTTCAACCACCAAGGTGAAACAAGGAAAATAACATAATTTCCAAGCAGACGTTACATAATCAAAAGTAGTTTAAAATGCAACAAGCTCAAATGCCTTAAATATTGATATGAAACTCACCATAATACCTGACTTGTACCTCATAGAGAAAGACCTAATGTCTTCTAGAAGAAATATGATGTGGTGGATACCCTCATAATGAACCCGAGATCTGTGGTGGTGAAGCGAGCCTTTATCTGTGCAAGTGGACACTAATGGTCAAGTTGTCTCTCGGTACTCCATGTCTGCAACCTGAGGGCCTTGAGACATCATGTCCTTAGTTATCCCTAGGAACTGGGTATAACATGAGGGATCCGTGTACCCCAACAATTTGAATATTTCCGATGGGAAGAGGTTCCAAAGAAGATCAATGGTCAAGATCTCTTTCAAATTGAGATCAACGGTGCTAATTATCACATAGGTAAAACTGTCTATCAGTTTCAAAAAAATAAGCCTGGAGTCATTTTCGTATTTTGTCCATAACTTGAGCATGTTAATTTTGATGTAGATGAAACTTATGGGTTTTATCCATAGAGAGGAGATCTACAAAAGTGCTAGAGATGGTCATTGTCCATTTCTGCTTGGATTTGTCGGAAATTGTGAAATAATGGTTTTTAAAGATCTAGGTCCAGATCATTGGAAGAGGTCCAGATTAATCTAAAATTCATGGAGAGAGTCCAAAAATCAGACACAAAAATAACCACAAAGGAACTGAATAAATCCTAAGGGGATTGGAATGGGGATGCTGAAATAGACCAAAATCCACTATTTTGGGCCACCTTTTTAGGATTTTTGAGATTTTTGGAGGAAAAGTGACCCTAGATCACAAAAATGAAAATTTTTGTTTACTCAACATTTTATACACTCATCAAGACAAACAAATTTGATTGGTGAAATGTTTCTAGAAATGCACATATTGAGAGAAAGCCAGTTTTGCTGAAAATTCTAAATCTGGAAAAAGGTGTGAAAAAGGGCAAAATGGTGATTTCCAGATTGTTGCAGTTTTATTGATGGAGCATGTTAGCTCTCCTTAAATCTATTTGTCTGATGAACAGACGATGAAGGTAACTTTCTCAACCAACTTTGAGACCTGAAACTAGCTTTTCATATCTGGAGAGGGCTCTCTCAGAAATGGCGTGGTCTCTGCGCGGGATATGGCTTTACGAATGATGGCTAGATTTTAAAACTGGTGATGAAATGTTTCCGGTTATATTGGTGCAGATAAGTAAAACTCAGGCTATGGGGTCGATCTGAGGAAGAGAAGAAACAAATGGCTCGGTGATTGGATTCGAGAGGAAAAGGCTAGGTGAGCAACAACCTTCAGTGTTAATCGTAAAGTGTGGCGGGAGAAAAATAGAGGGAGCGAACTCAAGAGCGACGTTGTGGACGAATTCAAAGTTAGCTTGAGAAGAAAACACTTTGTCTAAGTGGTGCGAACAAGGGGCGCAGTACAATGAATCCACAGGTTCGAAAATTTGTTCCAAAATAGACGATATGAGATATGAAATTAAAGATAACAGGAAAGAACATATGCAAAGAAAGAAACACAATACATCCAACTATCGCAACTAAAATCTTTACATCAAAACGCAGGACCTTTGCATTAAATTTCAGTCAAAAAACACTTAGACTTCTTACAATAGCATTTGTTTCTTAAAATTGCCAACAAACCTTGGTTACAAAAGAAAGATGAAATATATAAACTAGGGTGCCACTTGGGCTGCCCTCTATTCTAACTGCTAACTCTAGACTAGGAAAAACTTTGCCACATGCGAAAGAAACTCTTCGCATGGCACCATCCAAAAACAAGCAACAATCATGCATGTCTACTAGTAACCGTCTTCAAACTTTTCCATGAGATCGGATCGTCGGTCAAGATCTGACGTAGGGAAAAAATGTGTCACTGTGTCCCTCATTCAACTATCCTTACGAAAAGGTGTCCGCCCAAAACTGGTCGTCTGCAATGTTGGTTTCGCCTCCTGTTACACACCTATTTGCTAGGAGCTGCGCACAACAGACGACTGTGCGATTCCCGTGACCATTACCAAAATGGTGAGATGTTTTTAGAGGATGCGTATCACTAAAAAACTGTCGTGAATGACAACGCCACTCGTAAAGCTTTCTTTTCTTGTGCAAAGGCAAGAGCCATATGGACTTCTTGTTCAGTTGCTCCGTCGTCTCCGAGATACTCTGCATGCCCTTCCCTTCCTAGCCTTTGTGCTTCTCGCAGCTGGACAATAACGTTCTGAGCCTCCTTAAGCTGCCTTTTCAGCCACGTCACGCTCCCTCTGTGACTCTGTGCAACTGATGCCTTCGCGGTCTTTGTCACTAGCTATCATTTTAATTCTCTGTTTTCCTGATAAAGCTCGACAATAGCCAACTTTGCCTACTTCAACTACTGAGATGGCGTTTCCTCATTCGTCTCTGTGGCTTCCGCCTTCGTGACTTGCTCGTTCTTTCTCGGCCTACCTCTTCTCCGAGGCAGCTGTTGTCTGGAGGAAAACGCTCTTGCCGCCTTCCCCTTCTGTATGAATTTCTCTGTCTCGACCTTCTCACATCTTAAAATCGTATCTTCTGTAGGTGAAAAGATGGATCCTTCTAAGCTTCTGGGAATGGTTTCCGCAGGCGCGAAAGAAATTCAATATCTCTGAGGTCCGGATCTCACAGTTTTGCCGCTCCATGCGCCCTTTCCCGTACTCTGAGAAAATGCCATGATGCACCCGAGGTGAAAACTGTGTGCGAATGTTTCGAACAGATGTATCGAGGAACAACTTTGAACCGATTGGATTGGCAAAAGGAAATTGCGACAGAGAACTTGGGCCAGATTCTACGATTGGAGGAACACGTTGAGCATCTGATATTTATAGCAGATCGGTTCAGAGAGGAGAAACTGCTGGACATTAATGAATTTATGGCGATGAGAAGTTTCAAGTCGATCCTCAGGTTGTTCATGGAAAATCCCCACGTGTGGAATGCAGGTGATACGATTTTCTGTGTAGGCATAATACGAATGCTGCAATTCTTCATTCCTTCAGCCTTCATAATAAAACTATAATAACTGTGGCACTTGTCGAAAAGACCTTTATTTAACCACTTGACTCGACAGGGGTACGTAGAAGCTGGTTTCTTAACGAGATTTGACCTCCGAGAAAAAGATAAGCCGGTACCACATATACAGTTCTCGATTCTGACACCCTTTCCCCTTTCCAATGGCCAACCAACCATTTGCTGACTTCAGCATCACGGTATTACGTACCTGACTTCACATGTTTGGGCGCATGGATCACTACGTGCCTTGGAATTGACTCTAAAAGGAAAGAAACGTGGCGACACTAACAACTGGATCCAATGGGGATGTTATCCTCCTTGTGAGGTAGCAAAGATCAGTAGATCAGGTGCTTGACCATTGGGATTTATTTGACGTCTAGATACTAAGTAATAAAAAACGACGGACGGAAAAGAAAACAACTAGACTCAATGACACAACTTCTAAGACTTCAGCATAAACTTAGGGCCTTCACTTCGGGCTTCAATTTCCTACTTACGTACTAACTCGACTCAAATTTACCGACTATTTACAATGACAAATGACTCAAACAAAATTTATTTCATTAGGCAGTGTTTGAGGAACCTGCCGTTTACAGGCCCCCAACCAAGACATTCCCCATCCGACCCTGTCAGGAAAAAAATGTTGTCTCTACAGCACACACTGAATCTATATGGTCCTGTCCAAAGGTGATCTAACTTTCCGTGTTTCCCTTTTCCTTCATTTTGTGCGTCCCACCTCAGCACCAGATCTCCCACCTAAAGATATTCCTGCTTGGAGTGTTTGTCAAAAGTTTTCTTTATCCTCTTCTGGTGAAGTTGAGATCGATTATACGACTGCCCCCTTGCCTGTTGGGTGTGGATCAACTAGTTTATCCTTCTTTGCGCATCATTCGGTTCGACCTCCTACTCTTGCAATAGTTTCTTGACAGGTGGTCCCAGTGCAATAGGGAAAATCGCGTCTGCGTCGTAAACGATTTGAAAAGGTGACGTTGATATGGAATTTTTGGTGGGGATCTCATCCGCACAGAGTGTGTAGATAAGCTTCTTATGCTACACTCTCTTATTTTCTTACAAGAGCCTTTTGATGATTGTGGTCAGTCTCTTATTCAAGGATTCCGCTAACCCGACTCCCTGTGGGTAATATGCTGTGGAATGTCCTAAGGTTATATTATAGTCCTGACAAAACTTCTCCATCCTTTTAGACTTGAATGTGGCCGCATTATCCGTTATGATCTTAACAGGACATCCCAACCTTGAAAAAATGTTTGTCTCCAGAAACTGTATGATGACCGCATTAGTGGCTTGCTTTGTGGGGACCGCCTCAATCCACTTCGTGAAATAATCGGTGGTCGTGAGTATCCATTTGTGCTGTGCAGAGGACGGTGGATTTATCTCACCTATGAAATCCAGACCCCACCTCATGAAAGGCGCCTCGATTGAGATTGGCTTTAACGACAGAGGCTATAACTTCCTTCTCCCATCGAAAATTTGGCATTCGTGGCAGCGGGAGACCTCTTTATATATGTTAGTGAAAAGCGTCGGCCAATAATAACCTGCCCTCAAGATCTTGTGCACGGTGGTCTTCCAATAATGGTTCCCTTCGCAGTCTCCTCTATGAAACTCCTGTATGGCCCGCTTCGCCTCATCTTCCAACAAACAACTTAGTAGTATTCCTCCGGGATCTTTCCAAGATAGCGAATTATCCAAAACACAGAATTTAACCACCTTAAGCTTGAGGAATCTCACTTTAGTCTTGCTCACGCCTGGAGGGGCCTGGAGATTTTCTAAAACATATACGATGTATGTATACCATGACGAATCAACGAAACGTTGAGGTACCTGCACAACTTTTTCTTCTTGAGCACCCTCCGACAGATCAACAATGAAATTCATACCCACAACGTCACAGTCCGATTGAGCCATTAGCTTTGTGAGGCCCTGGCCCTTGACTAGCTTTTTCAGCTTGATCTCAAGGTCATATTCTAACATGGTGGCTATCCACTTTCCTCTCCTTCCTTCTGGGTCGGGCTGGGTAAGGATGTCCTTTACCGAACTGCTGGGCATGCAGGTGATGACGTGGGAGTGAAAAATATACGTCCTGAATTCCTTCAGAGCCTTTACTAAAGTGTACACCTGCTTTTCCATAATGTCATACCTTAGGGGAGCATCGCATAGTGTTCGGCTGAAATAGGATATGGGTTTCTCTAAATCCTACTTGTCCTTCTGCAAAAGTACTCGAGCAATAGTATGCTCCGAGGGGAATGAAAAAAGGAGAAAATATTTCGTAAAGTCTGGGCTGGCCAACACAGCTTTAGTCAGGGCCACTTTGATGTCTTCATAGGACTTCTTGGCCTCTGAGTTCCACTTAATCTCATTTTCTTTCTTGAGCATACAAGTTATATGTTTTATGGTTTTCGCTAGGTTTGGGATAAATCTTCTCAGAAAGTTTGCCTTACCCAGGAAAGATTGTACCTCTTTTTTGCTGCGCGGGGTACCAATCTTCAAAATCCCTTCAATCCGGATAGGGTCTATTTTAATGCCTTCTTTGGAGATGATGTGCCTGAAAAGCTTGCCTTCCTCTACCACGAAATGATATTTCTTTGGATTCAGTGATATACCAAACTTTCTGCACTTTTGAAAAACTCTTTTCAGGTGCTCAAGGTGCTGTTTATCGCAGGTAGAGTACACTTGGATGTCGTCAAGGTAAATCACGATGAATTTATCCTTTCCATCAGTGAAAGCGATGTCCATTGCCCTCTGAAAGGTGGCACTAACATTCATTAGGTTGAACAACATTTTCGCGTACATGAATGTTCGCCATGGAGTGGTGAAAGCCGTCTTCTCTCTGTCGTCCGGGTGAACCATGATTTGGTTATACCCTGAGAAACCATCCAGCATGGACATTCTTTGGGATCCCACTACCTTTTGCAAGATGTAGTTCATTTTGGGGAGGGGGTAATGGTATTTAAGGGACACCTTATTCAAATTTCGGAAATCTACGCATACCCTAATTTTGTTGCTTTTCTTTCTCATAGGTACTAAGTTAGCTACCCACTTCGAGAATCTCAAAGAAACAATGATTTTGGCATCGAAAAGCTTTTTTACCTCTTTCTCGAGCAGCGGTAGTAACAAGGGGTTTATCCCTCTCAACTTTTGTTTGAAAGGCTTCTGGTCTTCCTTGAGAGGGATAACATGCTGGATTACCTTTGTGTCGTACACTTTCAGATCATCGTAGCTCCACGCGAAAACGTCTAGGAAGTCCTTCATGAGTTTTATGTAATCCTGCTTGACCTCTGGACTGAGATTTTTTGATTACTTTACCATCTTTGGCTCCGCCTCGGTCCCAATGTTGCAGTCTTCCACGTCTTCTGCGCTTACAGTGATCTTGGGATTCTTAGCCACATCATTTTTGTCAGACAACTTTTCTAGCAGCACCAACCCCTTCAGAATGATGTTATTTCTTATTTGAATTATATCCCTTCCTGGGATCTGGTTTTGGAAAGGGTTGTCATCTCTGTGCGCGTCTGTGCACTCCTCTTCCTCACCGCAATATCCCCCGTCGAGGTTTGTGTTAGCGAACTTGTCACTCATGAGGAGGAACCCTTCCACCTATTTATCATCCTCAAACACCTACCAGTGTTTGATGTTATTGGGTATTGCCAGCCTGTGCCTGACCTCAATTTCATATCTTTTTTCTGGGAGAGAGGGGATCTTGAAAACCGAGGCCAAGGTGGCCAATGCGTCGACGATCTGATTTTGTTCCCTGGGGATAGCGGTCAGGTCATATTTTGAAAAACCTCTGAGAAGATCCAGAGCTATATTTTTGTAAGCGTGTAGTCTGGGATGCTTGGTCTGGTACAAGCCCTTCACCTGATTTATGATCAGCTCAGAATCTCCGCGCATTGCTATCCTCTGCGTGCCTAGTTCTTTCAAAACTTGAAGGCCCAGAATTAGCGCTTCATACTCCACCTTATTGTTGGTGCATTCAAACGCGAGCTTGTACGAACGCAACTTTGTGCTTGTCTTAGGGGGGCTTACCCATATGCCATCCCTAGCTCCCTCTCGGCTGACTGCACTGTCGAAACTCATGTTCCACACCCCGTCTTCCATGCAGTCTTCTGGGTTGGTGTGCTCTATGATTTCCTGCGCGGTTTCATCATTGACTGTCGTGGTGGTCGTCGATCCTTCTTCCCCGAAGCCAATATCATTGTAGAAAATAGACGAGCCCACTTCGGTGTCGACAACATATATAGGATGGTTGTAAGGATGCATTTTTCTTCTCAC
This sequence comes from Picea engelmannii, assembly GCA_009831015.1. NCBI lineage: Eukaryota > Viridiplantae > Streptophyta > Pinopsida > Pinales > Pinaceae > Picea > Picea engelmannii. The sequence continues at coordinate 325,856 of ML814870.1, read as the reverse complement.
CATATTTTTCAGCAGGACTTCCCTGTATAGCCTTCTATCATGGCCAAACACAAGGATAGTGGCATAGGTCATGTCCATCTGCAATGTGCCTTTCAGCTTTGCGGCCCAGGATATTGAGAGCAGCATGCCGAACTTAGTAGGTATGTCTGCGACAACTATGTCCATGACCATGTTCTTGGCGAGGATCTAGGCCAACGATACAACCATGTCTTTGATTAGGCCCAAACATTTGACTTTCCTTGAATCGAAAGAGAAAAGGTATTTGTACGGTCTGGTGACCTCTAGTCCCAACTCATCCATGACCACCTTCGGCATGAGATTATGTGATGCACCAGAATCAAGCATGGCATTATGTAAGTTCAGATCATGGATCTTTAGACTGACGTAAAATGGGGGAACATCTTCCTCATCGCTCGTCTCTTCGACGCGCGGACCAAACAAAATGGCGGGGTGGTCATCTCGAACGTTTAGAGTATTGGGGGCCCCTCCTGTTTTCAACATCTTTATGATTTGTTCTTGATACTCACCCTTTCTAATTATCTCATTGAATGGGACAAAGATTTTGATTTTTTCCATTTTGTGTTCGAAATTGAAAGGGGGGCAGGTTTTCTCTACCTCTTTTCCGCTCGTTTCCCGATCTGTCTCCGGGGATTTTTTGGGGATTTCCTGCTTCGACTTCATCTTCTCAGCTGCATCCCTGGCCGCGCCATCCGGTCTCGATCGGCTCATGGAGGGTGCGCCCGCTGTAGGCCCCTTCGCAGAGTCTGTTTGTTTTGGCTCGGCAGGTGCATCTTTACTCTGGAGGTTATACTTCTTCTGAAACTGCATGATAGCGTTTTGATAACCTTTCTTAAATTCCTCCATCTCCCAAGACATTGCACCATCTATTTTGAGTATCATGCCATAATCGGTTTCTAGTGCGAAGTCTTCATTTTGGCTCATATATCGACCGTGTTCGCTTTTTGTCAAGAACACGTGCGGGTTTTTATCATCACAATAGTGCATCTGGTTATTGAAAGACTGGTCAAAATCCTCTTCCGCATAGTTGTTCTGGAAAGGGGGCCTTGTCTGCTAGTCACCTGGGTCCCGCTGCTTGATTTGAGGAATCTGACCCCTCTGAAAATTTTGATTTTTGGGTTGTGGGTCGTTTTGGTGTCACGCAACAGGTCTGTTCCCCACGGACATTCGTTCCATAAAATTTTCCACGGTTTTCATCATCATATCGAACCTGTCGTCTGAGTACCGCAACGTCGATGACTATGTGTCTCCCTAATGTCTTTTGTCACTCCGATTGAACTTCGACTTGATTTTTCCCGATGCCATCATGTTCACTTCAACCTCGACAACGTTACTCATAACGGCATCCAGGTTTTCTGACCTTCTTTCTCTCAGTAGTAGAGCAAAGTCACTGTCGAATGAATCTGTGTACTGCAGTTATGCAACATCGGGTGAGGGTTTTACTTCGACAGGTATGGAGTTGTATATTTTCAGAAAATGAGTCGAGAAATCTTGCACCGTTTCCTCTGGTGCTTTCTTCATGTTATTGTATTACGTCAATGACTGCAAAGGATTCTTCTTGTCCCCCGATTTACTTAGGAAGGATATTTCAAATGTCGCAAAGTCCTGAATTCTAGTGGGTGGGAGGGCCTTGAACCACTTTCTTACGTCTCCCGAAAGGCCTTGTGCAAAAAGCCTCATCTTTGCATCCGCGTAATCTACCTCCTCAAAGTTGACAAAGTCATTAAACCAGTCCAAGTGTTTATCAGCGGAAACATCTCCCTCAACATCGTAGAGTCTGATTCTTTGGCTATAATTCTGAGGTAAGTCGTGCAACTGGGCTGGCAGGATGAGGGGGTGAATCTAGCAACCATAGCCCTAAGAGGATTCAGATTTTGGGAGGTGTTATTCGTCACTAGGGATGGAAAGTTTTTTGGGTCGAAGATAGTCTCGTTCAAACTAGTCTCGTACTTAGACCTAAACATAGTTTGTTCGAAAATGGCGTCAAACTCTAGGTCGTCAATGCTCTGTGCGCCATCTTTGGGCAATGACAAACTTCTGTCCAATAAATAGAATGGGTCTGGCGCCTGCTCTCTAGCCTTGCACAAAATCCTCTCTAGGCCGTATACATGCTCATAGGGATTTGGGTCAGGATTCGCTTTGGTTTAAAAGGTCTTTGGAGCCAGGTTTCCTAAATAGTGCTACTTGGGGGGCCACTGGTTTGTTTGGACTGGAGTCTCCAGGGTAAATATTTCAGCCGATATGGGTGTTTGTCCCTCTGTTAGCCTCAGGGGTCAAACTATACGTTTTTCGTTCTCCTGGGGAATTTTTTTTCAACTTCGTCCCCGACAATGGCGCTAGAATGTTAGCTCTTCATAAATCTATTTGTCTGATGAATAGAGGAAGAAGGTAACTTTTTCAACCAACTTTGAGACCCAAAAATACCCTTTCGGATCTGGAGAGGGCTCTCTTAGAAATGGTGCGGTCTCCGCACGAGATATGGCTTTACGAATGATGGCTAGATTTTAAAACTAGTGATGAAATGCTTTCGGTTATATTGGCGCAGGTAAGTAAAACTCGGGCTATGGGGTCAGTCTGAGGAAGAGACGGAACAAATGACTCGGTGACTGGATTCGAGAGGAAAAGGCTAGGTGAGCAACAACCTTCAGTGTTAATCGTAAAGTGTGGCGGGAGAAAAACAAAGGGAACGAACTCAAGAGCGCTGTTGTGGACGAATTCAGAGTTAGCTCAAGAAGAAAATGCTTTTTCTAAGTGGCGGGAACAAGGGGCGCAGTACAACGAATCCGTAGGTTCGAAAATTCGTTCCAAAATAGATGATATGAGATATGAAATTAAAGATAATAGGAAAGAACATACGCAGAGAAAGAAACACAATACATCCAACTATCGCAACTAGAATCTTTACATCAAAACACAGAACCTTTGCATTAAATTTCAGTCAAAAAACACTCAGACTTCTTACAATAGCATTTGTTTATTAAAATTGCCAACCAACCTTGGTTACATCAGAAAGATGAAATATATAAACTAGAGTGCCACTTAGGCTGCCCTCTATTCTAACTGCTAACTCTAGACTAGGAAAAACCGTGCCACATGCGCAAGAAACTCTTCTCATGGCACCATCCAAAAATAAGCAACAATCATGCATGTCTACTAGTAACCATCTTCAAACTTCGCCACGAGATCGGATCGTCGGTCAAGACCCGACGTAGGGAAAAAATGTGTCATTGTGTCCCTCAATCAACTATTCTTATGAACAGGTGTCCGCCCAAAACCGACCGTCTACAATATTGGTTTCGCCTCCCGTTACACGCCTATTTGCTAGGAGATGCGCACAACAAACGACTGTGCGATTCCCTTGATCGTTACCAAAATGGCGAGATATTTTCAGAGGATGTGTATCACTCAAAAAATGTCGTGAAGGACAACACTGCTCATTAAGATTTCTTTTCTTGTGCGAAGGAGAGATCCATACAAACTTCTTGTTCAGCTGCTCTGTTGTCTCCGGGATACTTTGTGTGCCCTTCCCCTGCTAGCCTTTGTGCTTCCCGCAACTGGACAATAACGTTCTGAGCCTCCTTAAGCTGCCTTTTCAGCCACGCCATGCTCCCTCTGCGACTCTGTACAGCTGATGCCTCCGCGGTCTTTGTCGCTAGTTGTCGTTTTAATTATATGTTTTTCTGATAAGGCTCGACAATAACCAGCTTTGCCTGCTTCAGCTGATGAGATAGCGTTTCCTCATTCGTCCCCATGGCTTTCTCCTTCGTGACCTCCTCGTTCTTTCTCGACCTATAACTTCTCCGAGGCTGCTGTTGTCCGGAGGCAAATGCTCCTACCGCCTTCCCCTTCTGTATGAATTTCTTTGTCTTGGCCTTCTAACGTCTTAAAATGGTATCTTCTGTAGGTGAAAAGATGGATCCTTCTAAGCTTCTGGGGATGGTTGCCGCAAGTGTGAAAGAAATCCAATCTCTTTGAGGTTCGGATCTCGCAGTTCTGCCGCTCCGTGTGCCCTTTCTCGTACTTTGAGAAAATGTCATGACGCGCCAGAGGTGAAAACTGTGCGCGAACGTTTCAAACATATGTATCGAGGAACAACTCTGAATCGATCGGATTGGCAAAAGGAAATTGCGACAGACAAATTGGGCCAGATTCTACGACTGGAGGAACACGTCGAGCATCTGAGATTTATAGCGGATCGGTTCAGAGAGGAGAAACTGTTGGACATTAATGAATTTATGGCGACGATAAGTTTCAGGTCGATCCTCAGGTTGTTCATGGAAAATCCTCGCGTGTGGAATGCAGGTGATACGATTTTTTGTGCAGGCATAATACGAACGCTGCAATTCTTCATTCCTTCAGGATTTATAATAAATTGATAATAATTGTGGCACTTGCTGACGTGACCTTTATTTAACCACTTTACTCGACAGGGGTACGTAGAAGTTGGTTTCTTAACGGGATTTGACCTCCGGGAAAAGACAAGCCGATACCACGTATACAGTTCTCAATTCTGACACCCTTTCCCCTTTCCAAAGGCCAACCAACCATTTCCTGACTTCAGCATCACGGTATTACATACCTGACTTCACATGTTTGGCCACATGGATCACTACGTGCCTTGGAATCGACTCTAAAAGGAAAGAAAGGTGGCGGCGCTAACAGAGCATCAGATTGAAAATATGAGAATTTTTATTAATTCCTTGTCATTATTATTATCTATACTTAATACAAAAGTTTCTCTATTTCCTGACACATTTTCTTCTGCAATTGATCGAAGTTGGCATTTCAATAAAACTACACCAGTGGAGAAAATGCACAGATGGGGCGAAAGTGGATTTTTCAGGAAGCCATAACTTTCAGCTCAGATATTGGATCGGGTCATGAGTATAGTCATTGGAAATTTGATTAAGAGGATACTAACCTTGAATTATTATAATTTGGAGAATTGTGATATAAATATTCATAATTCAAGTAGAAAAAGGACATGTAGCATTAATTGACAAATTTTTATGATATGCATATTTCTAACAAAAATGGTTGCTTGAACATTTTGTAGAATTAGGGGGGTATAAAACATATCAGTTCAAGATAAGAATGCATATTCAATAAATGGAGGAAGGAAAGGGTGCCTTCAGTCATGATAAAGAATCCAAAGGACAAAATGCGAGTGTCTGTAATGCAAAGACATAGTCTAATAGGCACAAGGGCAAAGGGGAGCAAGAAACCTTAATAGAGACTATAAGAAGCTTGAGAATACACGTGCATAGTTACAAAGAGAATAAAATCAGATAATTTCTCAAGTGATTCAAAGCCTAAATTAGTTGTAGAGGTAAGCAAGGAATGGATCAGACTCAAGATGGGAGGAAGAAGACATATATCATGAAAAAAGAGATAACTACAAAGGAGTTGGTTATTGAAGAAGTGCCAACAAAAATCATAGACATCACTCACCTCCTTACTCATCAAGGAAATTTTATGCATGCGAAGATTCCATAAGTAGTCCAAAAATGTCTCTTGTTAGGTACCAAAGAAGAAGACATGAATTGGATGGTTTGCAAAGAGAGTTAAGGAAGCTTAAGCCACCATCCTTTGATGGTGAAAGAGAAAGGGAAGATGATGTTGAGGCCTGGTTGCTTGGAATCGTGAAGTAGTTTCAGTTGCACAATTACTCATCTAACCTAGAAGCCAGAATTTCCACCTACCATTTCCATGGAAAAGTTTTTATGTAGTGGGATCAACTTAAGCAGGTTGAGCACATAAATGAGAGCATGATCACTTGGAAGAAATTCGAGAGATATTTTCATAAGGAATACCTTTCATAACACTTCTATGATAAGAAAATGCAGGAGTTATTTGAACTTAGACTGGGAAGCATGACCATGGCGGAGTATGAAAATAAGTTCTTGGGATTACTAAAGTATGTGGGGTTTATAAAGGATGAGAAGGTGAAAATATAATGGTTTTTGAGTGGACTACCTTCATTTGATAAAGAGAAGATTCAATATGATGAACCTAGGACTTTGACCGAGACCATCAGGAAGGCTATGTACCTATTTGAGCAAGGAAAGGGAAGAGAGTCTTTTCATAAATATTGGAAGGATAATAAGAAAGAGAAGTTTGATTAGAGAAAGAAAGGATTCAAACCTCCTTTCAACAGAAATAGCCCAAATAAAAATCAGCAAGACCAACCTGCTAAGGATGAATTCAAGAGAGAAGACTCCTTGGGAAAAAGGGGGAGACCACCAATCCCTTGTTGGGGATGCAAAGAAGATCACTTGTACAAGGATTTCCTTCATAGAAAAGACAAAGTGAAGACCATGCACAACATCTAAGAGGATACAACAGTAGAATAAATGGGCATAATATATGTAGCCTTAGAAGATCGACAAGCATAGTACCAATCCAATATGATCGAGGTGGAAGGTAAGATCATTAATCAACCTGTTGTTATTTTAATTGATTCAGGAGCAAACCATTGTTACATTGATCCTAAAATAGTGGATAGATTATATGTTGAGAAAAGTAAGCTTGAAAAATCAAGTTTGGTTCAACTAGCCACTCAAACCAAAAGAAGGATTAATGAGATGGTCAGAGGTTGTTCCATAAGTCTTAATGGAGTAAATATTGATGTTGATCTAAATATTATACCATTGGGATCTTATGCTATTCTATTTGGAATTGATTGGTTGGAAAAGCATCATGCAGTCCTAGATTGTCATAACAAGACATTTACATGTCTTGATGAAGAAGGAAAACATAGCATTGTGGAAGTAATTCCAATAACCATTTTTATGAGGCAGATTTCATCCTTACAACTGAAGAGATTTTTTTAGGAAAGGATGTCAATTGTATGCATCCCATGTGAAGGAGCCAAAAAAGACAAAAGGGCCAAGCCTTGAAGAGTTTTCGATACTGCAAGAGTTTGAAGATGTATTCCAAGAAATACCAGTATTGTCACCAAAGAGGGAGATATATTTCTCTATTGATTTAGTACCAGGAGCTACTCGAGTATCAAAAACACCTTACATAATGAGTACACCATAATTAAAGGAATTGCAAATGTAGCTGGAAGAATTGTTGAAGAAAGGGTACATACGTCCAAGTGTTTCACCTTGGGGAGCACCGATCCTCTTTGTCAAAAAGAAGTATGGAACATTGAGGTTGTGTATTGACTTTAGACAACTGAATAAAGCGTTTGTGAAGAGAAAATACCCTCTACCTAGAATTGATGACCTATTTGATCAGCTAAGAGGGGCAAATATATTTTCAAATATACACTTGAGACCAAGATACCACTAGGTAAAAATCAAGGAAGAATATATCAATAAGACAACCTTTAGAACCAAGTATGGGCATTATGAATTTGTAGTGGTGCCATTTGGGTTGACCAATGCACCAATTGTATTTATGTGCTTAATGAATGACATATTAAAAAATTATCTTGATAGGTTTGTCATTGTATTTTAGGATGACATACTTATCTATTATAAGTCAAAAGAAGAGCATGAATATCACTTGAGGTTGGTGTTGCAAGTGCCGAGGGAACATCAATTGTATTCCAAGTTTAATAAGTGTTCTTTTTACCAAGAGTAGATGCATTACTCGGGACACATTATTTTAGAACAAGGTATAGTAGTGGATCCAAAGAAGATTGAATCCATTAGAGGATGGCCAACACCCATGAATGTTTCAGAAGTCAGATATTTTATGGGATTAGTTGGTTTCTAAAAAATATTTATAGCAGGGTTCTCTAAGATTGCTCATCCTATCCTTTCTTTGCAAAATAAGGGAATCAAATTTGAATGGACAACTGAGTGTGAAGAGAACTTTAATTTGTTGAAAGAATTACTTACTAGTGCACCTATTTTAAAGATTACTGACCCAAATGAAAGTTTTGTGGTATGTACAAATGCATGCGAAGAAGGACTTGGTAGATTCCTCACTCAAAATGGACATGTCATTGGTTATGAGTCCAGAAAGCTTAAAGAATATGAGAGGAACTATGCCACCCATGACTTGAAACTTGCTGCCATTGTTCATGCATTGAAGATGTGGAGGCATTTTCTCTTGAGAACGAGATTTGAATTAAGAACATACCATAGTGGTCTGAACTATCTTTTTGAACAACCAACTTTGAATGCGAGACAGACAAGATGGCTGGAATTTTTAAGTGAATATCATGTTGACATCAAGCATATCAATAAAGAAAATAAAGTTGTTAATGCACTTAGTAGAAGAATACATCTCATGCATGTTACAACCATTAGTATGCATGAGTCATTTTTGAAGAGAAAAAATTTAGATGTCGTTGTTACAGATCAGCATTACCTACAGGTAAAAGAAAGCTTACAACAGTAAAATGTACAACACAAAATTAAAGAATATGAGATGAAGCAAGATGGATTACTTATGCATAAAAATATAATTTATGTTCCTAGTTCCAAAGAACTTAGGAATTTGGTATTAAAATAAATGCATAATGTTTCGTATGCCGGACATCCCGGTTACTAGAAAACAATTGCAATAGTAAAATGACAATTCTTTTGGCGAGGAATGAAGAAAGATGAAAGATGTTGTTGATTACATTGCCAGATGTATGGAATGTCAAAGAGTGAAGGCTAAGCATAGGCACCCAACGAGTTTGTTACAACCATTACCAATTCCAGAGAAGAAATGGGAAGTGGTAACCATTGATTTTATAACTAAATTTCCCATGACATAAAGACAACATGATTCAATAATGGTAATTATTGATAAATTGACAAAGTCTTCTCATTTTGTTCCAGAAAAAATGACTCATACAACAACTAATATTGCAGAAATTTACATGAGGGAGATTGCTAGATAGAGATACTAAGTTTACTTCAAAATTTTGGAGGGGATTGTTTAAAGGATTTGGTACAAATCTGAACTTTAGCACAACATACCATCCACAGTCAGGTGGGAAGACAGAGAGAGTCAACTAAGTAATTGAAGACATGTTGAGAATGTGTGATGGATAAACCATCTAAGTGGGAAGATTACTTGCACTTGGTTTAGTTTTTCTATAAAAATGGGTATCAAAATTCATTGAAAATGAGCCCATTTGAAGCTTTGTATGGTAGGAAATGAAATACTCCAGTGAGTTGGGGTAACCCAACTGATAGAGTGGTACTTGGGCCAGAATTGCTCAAGGATATGGAAGACTAGATGGTCAAGATTAAGAAGAATTTGAAGGTAGCTCAAGATAGACATAAGAGTTATGCAGATAAGAATATGAAAACCAAGGAATTTAAAGTGGGAGAGCATGTGCTTTTGAAAGTGAAGCCCAAGAAGAGCTCATTAAAGTTGGGTAGTTGTACGAAGATAACAACCAAATTCTTTGGTCCATTTGAGATATTGGATATAATAGGGCCAGTAGCATACATGCTTGCATTTTCTACTTACATGAATGTGCATAATGTATTTCATGTCTCTTTGTTGAAAAATTATGTACATGATCCTAACCATGTTATTGATTGACATTGATTCAGGTAGAGCTAGAGGGAGACTTTCAGGTCCATCCAGTGCACATATTGGACATAAAAGTCAAAATGCTTCAGAATCGAGTTATAGTGCTCGTAAAAGTTCAACGGACTTGCTACAGTCATGAAGATGTTACTTGGGAGTACGAAGATGCCATGTGATTAGAATACCCACAACTTTTTGAATAATTTTGAAATTTTGATTTTTTGTTTTGTATATGCACTAAGGACAGTGCCAAAATAAGGAGGGGAATGCAATACCTTAGTTTTGAGTCCCCATATTAAATAATGTATTTTGTTTATTTGATGAAAGGATAGAGTTCCCAAACAATTAAAAGAGGCCGGAGTGCCTAGGAAAGGTAATGCTTTGATCATCACTAATAATAAAATACATCACTAGCTGCTAGACGAACAACGACAAGAGTTATAGGGGGCTATGATTCCACGAGAGAGGGGGCTTAAGGGACTAAGTATTTATTTTATATTTTATTTACCCATTTTGGTTTTAATGGAGAATAACAATTACATGAGATTCTCGGGGGAAGACCATGTGGTTCTTGATTTCATGTAAATATATAAACACCTTTTGCAGGCTATTGAAAGGTTCACTCTTCATTCACTATTGCTCATTCATTATTCCTCATTCATTCTTGATCTTGGATGGGAAAAGAAAAATGAATTGTTGGAGAGGAGCCATTATTTTGTTGGTTGTAGTAATTGCTACTATATTCCAACCATGAATTGATGCATGCATGCCTGAGATGCATGGGCATGTGCTAAATTTTGTTCACAGCTGCAAATCCTGAGAATCCCAACATGGAGATTCATGACAAGATGCATTGGAGCACTGGAAGGAGATAACTTGAGGGACCGCGTGGAAGAGAAGGGCGTCCATTTTCTTGGGTTGTGTAGGCTGGAGAGAAGAGAACTGGTGTACTTTGGATTTTTGTGTGTTGAGAAACTTGTGAGAGCTTGAGTGCTGACTGGTTTGGAAAGCTGAGTGACACCCTGGAACTGTCCTTGTGGATTCATAGCCCTGGCTTTGGATGACTTGCTATTGAGATTTAGAATAGCAACATCTATGGTTGGGTGGAACGTTGGTGATTGGTTTTAATAAATATAAATGTTCTTGTTATGTGTTTCTCTATTTGTGTATTTATTTCTGATGTATATTAATTATTGTATATGGGATTCATTTTTATAATATGCTTGCTTGTTGATTATTGTTGTGCATGGCATATTTCCCATTACTTTTATGATGTAGCATTAATCTTGATTATTGCATGTGAGTCTTTCATTCTTCTATATTAAATAATTGTTATCAGAATTTCGAAATTAGTTTTGAAGTAGCGTGTCCAGCCTGTGGGTGGTTGGGTATGTTACAAGAATTAAGTGTATCAAATAAAAATATATGTTTTATAAATGTATAACGTAACAAAGATCTATAAAAAACTAAAACTTGGGTTCATATGAACTCCTACTCACAAAAGTACCCCTCTTGAAATAAAAGAGCTTCTTTAGATAATTGATTGGAAATTGTGTTGGACTCTCGATAAACATGATATAAAGAAATGTCTTTTAAGCTGCCCTTCACCTGGAAGACTTGGTTTATAGCATATTTTAATATCATGTTTTCAATTTTTCATTTTTCATTTACCCAATGCACAATTAACTTGGAGTCTCCAAAGACTTAAAACTTTTTAAAACCTTTTTGTGTCGTTATCTTCAAAAGGAACCACATTCCATAGAGTTCAACATGACTGTTTGTGCCTTTCCCAATAGCTAACTTCAATTTCAAATGACGAGATTGATTAATAAAAATTAAAACATCAACCCCACACTTTCTTGGACATCCCTAACAATCTCCATCAAAGAAGCCTCAGACCTTATCATAATTAATAACGGGTTACTTTAAAATTCTAGTGGCCTTTTTCTTTTGTTAAATTCTAACTTCCTTCACATGCACCCCTGATTATATGAGCGACTTGTGTTGGACTTAGTTCAATACCTTGAAAGATCGTTTTATTCCTGGATAACCAAACACCCAAACCACGTAAAAAGGTAATTCCATGAAAGCGGTTTTTTATATATATCTATTGTCTAAGAGTAACAACAATCTACCAACGACCTTTGCTCACACTTATTCGTACTACTTAGAAAGTGAAGAATTGTGATCTATAGTGCTCTGGAAAAAATGCAAGAAACAAATAAGTGATTAGCAATTTGCTCACTACCCTTGCACATAATTGTTATAGCGCAAAATGCCACACCTATGAATTTGTGCCATGGCTTAACACTTTCCCTTGGCTTGCTAGACAAATTCCCAACTTGCCTCATTAAAAGTATCTAAATTTTTTTTCCTTTGCACATATTCATGGGCTCCTTTGATGCAAAGTGTGGACATCCGCAACTTCTCAGTTTGCCACCCACGGATGCCCTAAAAAAATGGAAAAAATAAAATAATTCAAAGTTTTCGGGCGGTTTTTTTGTTGGGATCGTTTCCCAACGTCCCCATGCCCATACAAAATGAATTCCAGCTTCCCTAACCCCTTGGGGAAGATATAAAAACACCATTGAGGGCTAGAATAAGGGGGTCTTTTTGGTGCAAGGTTATGCTGTTGAGATCTAGCAAGCTTCCCTAATCCTTTCATGCTATGAGTAGTATCCCCTAACCTAGAAAAGCCTTTTCCAGTGTTACTTCCTCTCCTATATAGTCATAAGGTATGCTCCTATCCTTATTGGGTCATGTGAGGAAGAACCTAGTTGCTGAGTTGATTCTTGAAGGACTTGTGGAGGAACTGGGGAGATTGGCTTCGAAGTAGTGACGGAAGACGGAACAGGTTGTAACCAACTTTCATATATTATCGTGCGATTTGGGGTTGTTACGACTTTTCCTTAGGGTACATCTTCTGGAATGTTCATTTGATGTTATTACTTATGAGCATGTTCCTAACATAGCTAATGAACTAATTGATGCCTACACTAATTATATTTTAGATTGACATTTACATCACTAGTAATGTAAGCACATACAATTACATGTAAATATTTGCATTTGCAAGTAAAATACATAAAAAGTATATAACGCAAAAAAAATATTATATATATATATATATATATATCAAAATGAGATCCATAAGTACAAAATTTGGGGCCCCGAACCTTTGAATATAATGTCATAAGTACAAAAATGGTGTTATCAACACATATTGTATCTAGGCCTGAGGTCGATGGAAAAATAGTCTAACCCATGGCCCAGGTACCCCGACGACATGGCGTTACATGCCTAAGGGGAGGTCATCAATAGGAGCCATAGGCACATTGCGAGTGAGGCCCTCAAAGTTTCTGCCCACACTGCACAAAGTCCTAGCTGCATCGTCACTAGACCCGCCTCCTCTCTGCCTTGTCGGCTATGCCATAGAAGTTTGTCGGCCTCACATGTATTCTATTTGCATATAAAGTAAAGTACTTACCAATATGATGAATCTCACAAAAGTCTTTTTACTTTTTCATGTAGATATATATATATATATATTTTCAAAAAATATAAATTAAATAACATAAAAAAATAAATTACCTATGCCTTGTGGCTCATCCTCAAGAAGAATAATGACATCTAGATCATCAGTGAAGTCGATTCCAACATAGGGGTAATCCTCAATGAAGGGAGTTTGTCGCTCCCACCAATTGAAAAATTCATTGTCATATGGATTGAACATTTGTCCACCTCCTAGTTGAGCTATCAACTCGGTCCATCGAACCATGGCTAGCCATGGTTGCAAGTGTCCTCATATTTATGTCCTCAGGCTCATCATAGGAACCCGCTCAAAGAAGAAAGTGCATAGGACGTTGTTAAAGCCAAATTTCTTGGTCTTCCTAAGATTGCAATCAGTGAGTTGCATTTTCATGCAGTTGAGCATTATTGTACTCCAGTCATACATCGTGGGTCTTAAGCATTCAAACCCATGCTGCATTTGTGCTCGTGATGCCAAGTGAAAAGAGTTGTATTCCATAATCCAAACCATAGTATAGAGGATGAATTAGAGACTCAAATTGGTTATATGTTTTCTAGGCACTTGAGATCCACTTTTCTCAGTGTTAGCATCGTAATACTCGTTTATGTAGTCATTGATACTTCACCCACCTCTTCCACAAGTTTGGAAGTTTGGCACTTCCCCTCTCCTTGAAAAACCTGTAATGAAGTAAATATATTCCACGGTGATGGTCAGTGATTTTCCAATGAGCATAAATACCTCAACATCAGGGTGCCAACAGTCAATCAAGAGATTCAATAATCTCCTTTGGGCTCTCATTCCACCAATTTGAAAACATTCTTACATGCCACATGCACGTAGATATTGTTTGGCATCATCGTCATTGAATACTGCGTGATCCACCTCTTCGTGTTCACGTTCCTAGTGAACAAACATCTTTCTCAATTTCTAAGACAACTTTGAGTTAGTAATTATTTTTCAAAAAAATCCATGGGCATCGACGACCTCCAGTTAGAACAAGCGCATATATCTGCAACTGGTGTTTCCACCAGTTGCGAATATCTGAGGGTTGCCTTAAGACATCCCACAGATGCGCAGAGACAAGATGAACAAGAGAGGCTTAGGCCCCAAGTTTTCATGAAAATGAATAAGTAAAATAATAGAATTGCAAATTAGGGTGTGGGTACTTACTTGGTCTAGGTGGCAATGGATTTTGTTGCTCCAAGCTCTGCAAATCTTCGCTGGAATTCCTAGGGATTTTGGTCACTTTGGTTGTTTTTTGGGTAAAATGGTGAAAATAACTTGGTAAATGGGTAAATAAACCAATATTTATTAGATTTGAAAAAACCCACTTTTTATAGTTTCGATATTTTTTCCGAAATTTCAACTAATGGCAAGTCTCTGGTAGTTTTGTGGTTGTTTTGCAGGTTTTAGGCTATACTTTGGACTTTTTTGGTTTCTTCTTGTCGATTGGTTGAGTCTTTTACAAGGCTCTAGGCATGTAATATTCTCATAACTGGCATTTAGGGTAGGGTGCATTCACATGAAATTTTTCATTATTAGTTGTCATTGTCGCTTGAACCTAGGGTCGACCCCATTAACAAAACGATGTAACCTTATCATTTGCTTAAAAACGTCGTTTGTTGATGGTAGAGCCTACCTTCCATGGATGCTCTAGTTTATAATCCCTCTTCATTCTAGCGCTCATGTTGTAAGTTTGTGTTTAGGCTTGTGAGTCTTGTTTAGTCCCGCCACGAGTTTGCGTTCGAACTTCATGCTTCTCGCTCACTCTTATTCTAGCCGTTACCGATAGGACTCCCTCCCTTATATGTTGTTCACTACGACATCACATAGTCCATATTTAAGCTCTTTTCAAACTCCTTAAAATTAAAAATATTTCCGAGTGATCTTATTTTTGTCACACTCGTTAAATGAATATGAAGAAACATCTGTTCGACACAAGTTTACCCCTTTTTCAGACCGAACCGACTACTTACGAAAAAAGTATACTCTAGTCTACTGGCTAGAAGAGTTCTCCTTAGTTTCGTTTTACACTTTTTTGGGCTCAGGAGACTAAATTTACTAAAAAGGATAATGTATTCCATAGTTAAGCTCTTTTCAGACTCCTTAAATATGAAAATATGTATGAGTGATCTTATGTGTTTCAAACTCGTCAAATGGATTTGAAAGGACATATTTTCGATATAAGTTTAACCCTTTTTCAGACCGAACATACTATTTATGAAAAATGAATACTCTAGTTAAACTCTGATTAAAAGAGTTCTCATTGGTATTATTTTACTCTTTTTGGGGCCCTCGAGACTAAACTTACGAAAAATACCACCATGGGAGGTTTACTTCCTAAAGTTGAGTTGTAATTGCATTGCATATTGACCACTCACGCTTTTAGGCCTAATGTCGGCTTCAACATGTTGTTGTTGAACCCATTTCTTATGCATTCCTACTAGTTCCTAGCCATGCAATTTATGCCTTTGCGACTTGACACCTTATCCCTAGAGGAAACACCCCCTGAGTGTCCCTATCCTGCACATAATTTCCTTGCATTGAGCATATGTATGTTCCTTGCGCTCTGGGACTAGTTTCCTTTCCCACGACACTCACTTCTTCCACTGTACTATAACATTATTTTATTCCTTTTCAGGCTTTAATAATATGAAAAAGACAAAAAAAAATAAAAACCAAAAAGAAGGGGGGAAAGTGTCTATCTCTTGTATTGGAAGCAGTCTTGTCATCCTTGAACAGATCACAATCTTGAGTTGACATCTCATCATTTTGGGTCTAGTATGTCTTGAGGAGACTTTTTCTCGTTTTGAGTTTTATCTCCCCCCATTGGTTATTCTTCCAACTATATGGAGTTGATGCCTCATGTATCACAAATGTATCCTTGTTTATATTCCATGCTGCCTAAGTCACATAATGCGTCGTGCTTCTGTTCAAGGGAAAGTTTCAATCTGAGTCGACCATTCTGCAGATAGTTCATGTCCTTGCAAGTCGACCTTCCTTAAATGGTCAAGTCAATCTCATCATCACAAGTACCTGTCTCCTCGTCCGATCTCTTCCAAATCTTTGGCCTTCTGCCACCCCTCGTGTTGGATGGTGAAGGATTCCTTAATGCCTTCCTTCCAACAGATCTCTTCCCATCGACTTCGACACATATTCCTCTGGAATAGAGATCTAGAGTCATATTTAGTACCTTGGGGATTACAGTCATCAATAACAGGTTTCCTTGCTATTGATAGTGGGAGTACATTAATGTACTCTGATCGATGGATTCTACCAGGCGTTCGACATCAACTTATTTGTTCACACTTGTTATATTGTACCTTGGTACCTTGATGCCGATTATCATCATCGATGGGTTGTCTCGTGTTTGTTAATGATATACATCAATTACCGGTAATCAAATAATGTCTCATTATGTTCGACTTCAACTCATCTATTCACATAGTGCAGACATGTACCACGACTAATCGTTGTGAATATATCGGGTGAAGTATGAGCATCACATCTTTTGTGCTCCTTCCCAACCCATATGGTGCCACCTCATAGACATTGATACTTGCAGAGGATCAAATTGTTCTCTCCATTGCTCCCATATATCCTCTTTTATTGATTTATAGACATAGCTTCACTGTGTATCTCTTCGTGGATATGATCTACTTTGACATGGATCCACTGTGTATTTTTTCATGGCCATGCTTGCTACTTCATTTGTATAACATGGATCCACTGTGTACTATTTGTGGCCATGGAATACAATTATATTTTGCATATACCATGGATCTGCAATGTACTTAATTTGGTGGCCATGCTTATATCACTCCTGAGCATGGGTATGCCTGACTTGGGAAGAGAATACTCTTACTTGATGTCTGCTCATGGTTGTTGTTCTTGGATCAATTGTTTGGCTACCTTCATGGGTTCACTTCAATGCATCCTCTCTTCTCATATTTTATAATGTATTTCGACCATCATTTTTCCCTTCTGACCTCACACATTAGGGGGCATCTGTTATATCACAAAATGCCACACCTATGAATTTATTCCATGGCCTGACCCTTTCTATTGGTTTGCTAGAAAAATTCCCAACTTGCCTCATCAAAAGTATCTAAAAAACATGTCTTTTGCACATATCCGCAGGCTCCTTTGATACAACGCATGGACATCTATGACTTCTCAGTTTGCCACCCGCGGATGCCCTAAAAAAATGGAAAAAAATGAAATAATTCCAATTTTTCGGGCGGGTTTTTTCAGTTGGGATCGTTTCCCAATGTCCCCATGCTTGTACAAAACAAATCACAACTTCCCTAACCCCTTGGGGAAGATATATAAGCACTATTGAGGGCTAGAATAAGGGCGTATTTTTGGTGCAAGGTTATGCTGTTGAGATCTAGCAAGCTTCCCCAATCCTTTCATGCTCTGAGTAGTATCCCCTAACCTGGAAACTCCTTTTCTAGTGTTACTTCCTCTCCTATATATCCATAAGGTGTGCTCTTATCCTTATTGGGTTATGTGAGGAAGAGCCTAATT
This sequence comes from Picea engelmannii, assembly GCA_009831015.1. Lineage (NCBI taxonomy): Eukaryota > Viridiplantae > Streptophyta > Pinopsida > Pinales > Pinaceae > Picea > Picea engelmannii. Next base: position 308,290 of record ML814870.1, on the reverse strand, counting down.
GCTGAGTTGATGCTCGAAGGACTTGTGGAGGAACCCAGTCGATTGGCTCTGAAGCAGTGCATGAAGACGGAATAGGTTGTAACCAACTTTCATATATTGTCAATAATATAAGAGATCTCATTCCCTCCTGTAGTGTGTTCATTGCAATGTTATATGTTATTATTGTTCATATACGCTTTGATTTATACACTTGATATATGCTTCTTGAACCTATAAATACCTTGTTGGAACACTATCTTGGTTTCTTATTGCAGGCTGGTTCTGGCAGAGACTAGGAGCGCTTCAAGAAACTGGAGTGGGGATCAACATCGGATGAAGGGTTTAAGGTGGAAGTCTTCTCCTTTCCCTTCCCTTCTCTCTCCTAGTGAAAAAGTAGTTATTTCCCGTTTACATGTTTGTTTGTGAGGGTAGTTTTCAGTCTTCTTATTTCGGTCTCGTTCTGCTGTGACTTGACCCAAAGTTACGGGGGAAATATCCTGTCAATATTAATGCATCTCTCGAGACTCTACAAGTTTCTCTTTTGACATTTTCCCAAGTCAATGTTTTGTTATGTAAAGATAACAAAAAATAAATAGATTTTAATGGACATTCTAGCTTCCAAACTACTTGCAACCACTAGATTCTTTCTCCAACATGGCCTTTTTCCATCTTTGATAAATAACCCAACTTTTTGGTATATTCTCCAAACCCATGATTCTTATACCACTTGATTAAGTCTTCTTAATAATTTTTTTTAATTGCACTAGAAGCTAAAAATTCTACAAATCATTTCCATTCCTCAGTTTTCACACCCCACAGATTCAGTGCCTCTACCAACTTCCAACCCTAAACCCATGCATTCCTTCCATCATTTGATGTTGCATTCTCTAGGGAATAAATCCCCGTGAAATGGAGATCTCTTATCAAATCTTTAGACAAAATGTAATTACCTTTGCAACCAATCCAAGGGTCTTCCCCTGTTCTCACCTTGATCCCTTTTCCAATCTTCTAGGCTGACCACTTTCCAATTAGTGTAAAATCCCTTACCAAGGATTTCCAAACAATAGATCCTCCTTGGGGGGTTTTCCTTTCTTTCATGAACCAATCATCAATATACATCCTTCTCAAATATTTTGGTTTCATTATCTTACCATAGAGCCCTTCATTGCAAACTAGCTTCTGTAAACTTTTAGCAATGAGGGCTAAACTGAAAAAAGTGAATATTCTTTAAACCTTGACCTCCAGTTTCCTTCAAGTTTGCCACTTTTATCCATTTTACTAATGGTATTCCTTCCTTTTCCCTCTTTCCTATCTAAAGGAAATTGAAGCACCTTTTTTTTTTTTTTGTTAAGTATTCCTTTTGGAATACGAGGAATAGACATCCAATACACAAGAATCCTTTCCAAAACAACCTTGATCATAACTAATCTACCTCCCCTCAACAACCATCTGTTACACTATATTGAAACTCTAACTTATATTTGATTGAAATTCTAGCTTTTATTTTATTATATAACCATATCCAATCTTCATACCTATAATTGTTAGGCTTTAAATTGAATCCTATATGTTTAATACGATGAGCTAGATCTAAATGATTCATGGGAAGGAGATTTACAATTTAAAATTTTCTTCTTCATCCACAATATTGAACATCATTGCTAACTTTCTAACATTGATCTGCGTCCATGTAGCCCCACAATAAGTATCCAAAATACATTTTATTTTTATAATCTCCTTAAGTGATCCTTGACCAAAGATCAATGAACCATCGACAAATAGTAAATAGGAAATATCCACGACATTGAAGATTTGTATTTCTTTAACAGGTCCACTTCTCATGCCATATTTGATCAACATACTTAAGCCTTCGACCACTAATACAAAGAGAAATGGTGATAAAGGAAATCCTTAACAAAGACCTCTAGATGCGTTCAAGAAGTCATGTGAAGATCCATTAATTAGGACTACATAAGATGTTGAAGATAGTCATCCCATAATCTAGTCCATAGTCTACAAATTCATACCTAGCTGGAATAATAACAATATAAGGTATAACCAAATCACCTTGTCAAATGTTCTTTCTAGGTCCAACTTCATCACAAAAACATGAAGTTTTAGGTTTTGATGGTATGCAACTCTTCATGGGTTGTTCCAACAACATCATGAATTTGTCTATTGAACATGAAACCAATTTTTTCTTCATATATTACACCTTGTAGGATTTCTTTTAGTCTATTAATAATGATTTTAGAAATTAGTGTATAGAATAGATTACATAGAGAGATAGGCTTGCACTCATCAAAAGATGATGGATCATTCCCCTTAGAAATGAGAGCTATAAAAGTGGAAATGATGGCACCTAAAAATTTCCCCCAAATTCTGAATTCCTCCACCATACTTTGCAAATCATCCATCGCCAAATCAAAGAAAGCTAAGTCAAATTCTATTGTCCATCCATAAGGCTCAATATTTCTTTTGGATCTTTTAAAGGAGTTTTAAACTAACTTATCTCATCCTTTAACGCTTATGCTTATAGCTCTACATTCATTTAATCATCAATGACCCTTAGAAATAAACTAATGATTTTCTTAATTTCTTCAATATTAGCTACCTCATGATCTTTAAATAAATATTTGAAATGTTGCTCACCCACCTCAGTTATATCCTTGAAAGTGTTGACTCTAGATCCATTTGATCTACTAATATCCCAAATGGTATTCACATTCCTCCAATGACTTGCATATTTGTGAAAAAAAATATAATTAATGTCCCCCCCTCAGTTAGCAAAATAGCTCTACTTTTGAGCCACACTCTATCTAGAGATTTCTTTTCCCCTTTAATATCTTCAAGGCTACCAAATTTTTCTTCAGATAATACCCCTACTTCATTATTGTTAAAAAATTGTTAATACCTTATTCTAGTTCTTTTAGTTCTAATTTATTCTTTTGAGCAAAAATTCGAGCCCATTCATATGCTTCTCTTTTCGCCCTTTTACAGTTGTATGTGAATTGCTTCATAGTTGAATCCTCAATATTATTGTCATAATGCTTCCATAATCTGAAAACCAAAGCTTCAAATTCCTCCTCAACTAATCATGAGTATTGATTTAACTTATCAAGGGCAAGAAACTTCCTACTTTTAGTTTCAATTTGAATCAAAATACATAAGTGACATGATAGGCCTCCCCGACCCACCCAAGATTTACTCTAGCTCTGTCTACCTTCAATTGTTCAATAACCAGAAATCTATCCAACCTTTTTTCTATTCCTTCACCACCTTTTCTACCATTTCTCCCAAGTAGTACTTACTTTAACAAGTTCTACATCAATCAACTTCTAAAATTCAAAAAGGTGACAAAAGAAATCATCAAGAGGGTCCTTTCTTGCAACCTCCCCACATATCTCTCTTTGATTAAGAGGTAAATTTAAATCCCACACAATTATAACATTGTCATCATTTAAGCACTAGACTCTACAAGTCCTTCCCAAAAGGGATTCCTATCTTCATAAGGTCCATACAAATCTACTATTATGTACACCCTCATCAATACTTTTTGTCTAACTTCAATATCTATACTTGTATGTAAAAGATTGGAAGAGATTGCAACTAAGTTAGTATTTTCCATGAAACCATCCCTACAAAGAGACCATCAACATCAATGGAATAGAAGTCCCAATCTCCTTGAAAATAAGACAAAAACTCTACAACCTTATACCCTGCACACATTGTTTCTTGAAGGAGCACAACATCAAGTTTGTAAACCACACATAGTATTTTTAGGGCTCGTTACTTGCAGGCACCTCCCACCCCTCCATAATTAAGTGAGAGAATTATCATTTGGGAGCAATTTTAGGGTTATTCCCTGCTCTAAGATCCCCATAAATGGTAAGTTTCTTCCCCTCCCTAATGCCTTTTTCTTCCTAGGTATTAGCTTTGGAAATACTAGATTTCCTTCCTGCTGAAATTTGATAGTCCTGATCCAAGGCTAACCGCCCTACCACAAGTCCAACATTTTCCACAATCTCTTTTTTCAATCTTAGGAGATAAGCATACTTAATGACAGGTTTTGGCGGCTTAGTTGAATTTTATGAGAAACTAGTTATGGATTGAGAATCTTCTCCAACATATAAATTTACTGAAAAATGCATGGAAGCTTGCCCATCACTACCTAGCTCAAACTGAGACCACAAGTTCTGGGTAGCTAGGTTTTGGGTGTTGGATACAGGACAATTGAAATTGACAAAGTTCTCAAAATTTATAAAATATGCGGGGTTACCTAAAAAAACCCTATGGTCTCTATCCCTTAAGACCTCCCCACTCTTAGAGACAGAGACTAAACAACCAACAATAACAAGAATTTTTTTTTGAACTTTTTGAAAACAAAAGGGAGAGTCATTAGATAACATACCTTGGACTAATGGATGTTGAGGTTACTTTATAGAGCAATCTTTAGAGCCTCAAGGGATAATTATATCCCTTGCTTGTGACTTGTCACAATCTAGGGCAAGGAACATAGCCATGTTAAGACCATTCTCTTCTCCCTTTTCTTTATTATCCTTCGAACATTATAGAAGAATGCTTCATAACACAAACTTTTTGTCTACACTCCACATACCTTTTAGGTTTCTTTTAGTCTTCCCATAAATGTCCAATTTCATTATAGTCACTACATCTAACTAGAACCCTCTAGAAATCCATCTTCTAAGAGAAGGTTCAAGATTCCCAAACAATTTCTCTTTATGCATGAAACCCTTCTCTAAGGTTGAAGTCGACCAAAAGTTTTACTAATATTATATCTTACTTCTCCATGAAATTTTCCAATGCAACAAAATGTCCAAGGGAATTACCCATTCCTTCTAGAATTTTCAAGTTTTAAATCTCCAAAGGTAGACTAAGAAGGATGACCCACATTTGTTCTATATACTTTGGTTCATATTTGGAGTCAAATCCTTCCTTCTGTTTTCTCAGCACCAACCCAAAAGGCCCCATTGCCAATCTTACTTAAGAAGTAATTCTACATCCTTCATTTTTTTTACCATAACACAAATCCATCCCCTAATCAAGTATAGGAAGTAGAAATCACCTATTGACGGAATACAATTTTTTTTACAAGGGGGTCTCATACACCAATTTGTTGTCTAGCTTGGTCGTGACCTTAAAAATAGATTATTATTATCATCATCATCATCGTCATCATACACTAGTTTGGTGTCTAGCAGAGAGAGAGAGAGAGAGAGAG
>ML814870.1:245669-280708 GCA_009831015.1 Picea engelmannii | reverse complement strand
ATCATAGACTTAGAGCATTTAGAACTCTTAAACATTATACTTCTTGGTAGCTTAGTCCTTTTGGTTTGCATATATAGTGCATGGCACCTTTAAAGTTTGTGTGATATTGTATTGATAATTAAAGTGAATTATGGATTGATAAGTAAAAACCTTTTCCAAGAACACTATCACTTTGGAAGTGGAGAGCTTGGCCACAAGTGACAATGTGAAGGTTAAGATCTAAAACAAGGAGGGGATCTCCCCTACCTAAGGAAGTTTGATCTTTAGAAGAAGCTAGAAAATGGGTGTACCCTAGTGATTATAACGTACAAAATGAGCCAACTTTGCACTTGATGTTTTATCTCCATGGAAGTTCTAGGAATAAAGGGACAACCTCCTCTTCTACAACCCTAAAATTTTCTCCATCCAAGATGACTAGAAAAGTTAAATCAACTTCATTTAAGGACACTCTTCTTTGATTGGAGAAACTTTCAAGTGACATTAAGTTTACTTCCAAGTTGTTCCCAACTAATTCATCCTCATTTTATGAAAATATACCTACTTTATCCTTCATTGCAGATAAAACAACCACAATTTTGATCTTGAATGGGTTAAACAATATAAGGAACATCCTTAAACATGGGATGATACATAGGGTGATGGATTATGGTCATGTTTGAAAAAGATCGAAAGTCAGATTGTTGATTCTGGAGGTTCTTTCTTGAAGAGCCCATTGTTAATCCACTTGAGTGCAAAAGGTTTTTTAATTCTTAGGTTTATATCAAGGTGGGATAGAGCACAAGTTGCAAGTGAGGGCCCTTGGTTTATAGGACAAATTTGGTCTCTATGAAGCCATGGAACCATAGTTTCAGTGTGCTTATAGAATCATCAACATGTATTTTTATTTGGGTGAGAATGGTTAGTCTTTACTTTGAATATTGGAATTAAAATACCCTTATGGCCATTGGTAACACTTTGGGAAAGTTTATTACCTTAAGTAAAAAAAAAAACATGAAGTCTATCGCCATCATTACCTAAATGTGTATTTATGCATTTGTATCTTCCAAATAAAATATTGTTGGAGCATGAGAATCATATTTGGACACAACTTCTAGACTATGAACATATAATGTTCTTTTATAAATTATGCTTTGAGCATGTGCATATTGAAACTTGATGCCCAATATGATTTATTGAGTAAAAATGTGTTTAAATAGTAAACCCATATGGTGGAAGGATTGGGACTTGAGTCACCATTAGGTAACTCTACCCATCATGTAACCAAAGATACAAGTGCTTGGAACATCCATAAATTATCCCATCCCATCCACTAAGGATGGAGATGTAGACAATGGTATATATAGGATTGAGGAGTTGAACTTTCCACTGTAAGATTCCTCACTCCATTGTGTTGATGAATGCAACTATAGGAGACATCCTCCAGCTTACAAACATGTGAGATGTGGAATATAACAACTATGTGAAGTCTTTCTCTCAGCTTACAAACCTAAGAGAAAGCCCCTAATAAAGGGTTCATGGTTCCAGCTTGGGATAGGGCTAGGAATGCATATATGGCCCCTTCCATGACATGAGAAATAATAAATCTAGATGATCATTCGGTGGAAAAGAGATCTGTTGAGTTAGGGCGTGCCTGTGGCTGAGCACATGGTGAACGTGGGAAATCCCAAAAGCACTGGGCACATCGTCATGTGAACAAGAATGAAGATGATGTGATGGACTCCTCTGAGCAGCAATAGAGTTGACAAGAAGACTCCAGATGATCCTCCTGTTGGTGGCAGTGAGAAAGCAGATCTGTAGAGAAAATGTGCCTATGAACGAGCATAGGTGAACGTGTGAGGACTTGGCTCATCTATGCAATGTAGTGAATCAGGTCCATGGAATCCCTATGGATGTGGCCCCTAATGGATGAGCACTAGTGGGTGTATCAGATCCTTTGCTATATATTGTTCAAGAGTCAGACCTACCTGTAACCCTAGTTATTATGTAAAGGGTACAAGTCGACCCTATGTTAATATGATTAATATAAAGAAGATAATTAATAATGTGAATATTAATTATAATAATAAATATAATAATAAAGTGTATTTAACTTAGAGAGGTCGACCCTGTTGTGCCAATAAGATGCCCTTGCTAATTGGTCAAAGTCTAATATAAGTAGGAGATGATTCTCCATTGCATAATCATATCCTCCTCACATGTTTTGGAAATTTCAGCAAGTACTTCTCTTTGGCAAAGGTGCGCACCTCTCTTGGGCGCTAGGGTTTTTAGGGCTTACGCACCCTCTTGTGTGCTAAGTCATTCTTGGTGGTGAAAGGTGTTTTTCTTGAAGAATATAGAAAAGGATTTGGCTGGGTTTTTCTCCCTTGTTTGAGAAGGGTTTCCCAGGATATATCTTGTGTACTTGTGCATGGTGTTTCTTCTTGTGATCTTGGTTGTTGCAACATTCTTGTTTATGGTTAAGACATGATGAAATTAAATGAACTACATGCTTAACCTAGCTTATGGAAAATCAACATGGTATCAGAGCATAGGTCCTGAAGAACACATTGCACAAGCCTTCTCCATATCTTCTACTCTCTCAATTGCAGAAATCGTATGACCCTCCTAGGGTTTCCAGAAAATCCGTACGACCTCCTTCTTTAGAGAAATTTCACCACTCAAAAATTGGACGCTTGGGTTGGAAAAGACTTAGAAGGGTACGACCTCCTTCAACGTACCTCCAACAAGTTTCAGAACTAAATTCCGGGCATTTTCAAAATTTTGACCCTAAGGGTTTCTAGGGTTTCGTCAAAATTCTGCAGAAAATTCTGAATCACATTTTTGAGAATTTCTTGAAGAAGCTATCATACTTAAAGGCTTATTGTTGGCAGTCATAAGCCTAAAAAAACCTACAAGTTCTAGCCTAGCCTAGCCATTAGGTTTTCTAGCCTAGCTAAAACTAAGGGTTTGTGAAGATGAGCAATTTCATGATGGGAAGCAAGCTCAACACGAGACTCCAAAGCAATGAAGATATAAACATTTCAACACTCTCAAGTATGGTTCCTATCAATGAAAATACTTGGATAATTGACAGTGGTGCCTCTAGGCACATGACCGATATTCGAAATCATTTAACACACTTCATAAAAAAGGAGACACATCTACACATTGTTCTTGGAGACGATGCCATATATAGTGTGAGAGGAGTTGGAACCTCCACCTTCCAACTAGACTCAGATATGCAGCTCAAACTGAAAGAGGTCTTATATGTACCAGGAATGAAGAGAAACCTTGTCTCTATCTTAGCACTTGAAGACAAAGGTTACAAAATTACCTTCTTAGAAGGAATAGTCCTTGCATGGCACAAAGACTCTCATATCAACTCTTCCAAAGAAATTGGTGTCAGAGATAACATCCTATACAAGTTGACCATCAAACCAATTCAAGCCTTACTACATGACACTATCAGTCTAAGTGAGTTGTGGCACAGAAGGCTTTCTCACATTCATTATAGAGCTCTTCCATCTCTAAAGAAAATGGTAACAAGTCTACCAGAAATCCAGATCCAGCATGAAGGAGTTTGCAAAGGCTGTGTCCTTGGCAAAAATGTTAAACGATCCTTTCCAAGAAGTAACAACAGATCCAAGGAAATCTTGGACTTGATTCATTCAGATGTATGTGGGCCAATGACCGTTGCATCCTTAAATGGGTATTTGTACTATGTACTATTCATAGATGACCACTCTAGGAAAACCTGGATCTACTTTCTGAAGAACAAGGATGGAATCATTGCCAAATTCCAAGAATTAAAAGCTCAGGTTGAAAACTTGACCGGAAGAAAAATCAAAGTATTGAGATCAGACAATGGAGGGGAATATACCTCAAAAGAATTCATCAATTTTTGTATTGAAGTAAGGATCAAGAGGGATCTCATAGTTCCGTACAACCCTCAACAAAATGGAGTTGCTAAAAGGAAGAACATAACCATCATTGAAGAAACTAAAGAAATGATACATGATCAGAGTCTACCAATGACTCGATGGACAGAAGCATGTATGACTGCAGTATATGTTCAAAACTGTAGTCCTCATCAGATCCTGAAGAACATTACTCCAGAAGAAGCATTCACCAAAGTGAAACCTGAGATCGGGCACTTCAGAATATTTGGATGTCCAATGTACCTTCATGTACCTAAAGAAAAAAGATCCAAACTAGAGTCGTCAGGAAGAAAAGGTACTTTTGTAGGATACAATGAATCTTCAAAAGCAAACTGAATCTACATCCCAGGACAAAGACAAATTGAAGTAAGTAGAGACATCACCTTTGAAGAAGAAGTAGCCTTCCAGAAATCCAGAGAAGCTCAGATGGACATAGATGGTGAAACAATACCTCCTCCTCATTCAGAAATCTAGAGGGAGACATATATTGTTCCAGATGAGCCTACAACAAAAATTTATCCAGCTCCTCCAGCAGATTTGGTTGCCCCAAGTAATGTACCTAGAGACATCACTATTGGACATAAAAGACCTGCTTGGGCACGCCAAACGTTACAAGAAGCATACATACATAAAGCTCCACAAGGAGCAATTAGAGAAAGCAAGAGACCTAAGAGATTCTCTAGCTACCTTTCAGCTATGACTCACATTATTGATTTAGAACCAACAAGACTTTCGCACCTGTAGCTAGATATACCTCCATTTGATCCATCATTGCTCTAGATGCTTCCATGCGCTGGAAGCTACATCAGATGGATGCAAAGACAAATTTTCTGGATGGCAAAATTGAGGAAGAAGTCTACATTGAATAGACAAAAGGTTTCGTTATACATGCGAAAAATATCATGTTTGCAATTGAAGAAAGCCCTATACGGCTTAAAACAAGCCCCGCGTGCTTGGTACGAGAAAATGGATGGTTTTCTGATAAGTTTGGGTTTTAATAAAAGCTCAGCTAACCCAAAATTATATTATAGCATTAATGGAAATGAATGTTTGATTCTAGTCCTATATGTGGATGATATTTTCATCACCGGCTCAGAAAGACACATTGCTGAATGCAAATAGGCATTAACTGCCAAATTTGAAATGAAGGATTTGGGCCAAATGCATTACTTCTTGGGACTAGAAGTATGGCAGAGATCAGATGAGATTTTCCTAAATCAAGGAAAATATACTTTGGAGATTATGAAAAGATTCCAAATGACAGATTGTAAATCCATGCCAACCCCAATGGTAATGGACCTGAAGAAGATGAATGATACAGATTCAGGAGACGTAGATCCACATTTGTATCGACATCTTATTGGATCCTTGATATCTAGTTAACACCAGACCAGACATTTGCTATGCAATAAATGTGCTTAGCCAGTTTATGAGCCAACCAAAACAGACACATTAGATAACTGCCAAACACGTATTGAGATACTTACATGGAACTATTGGTTATGGCCTAAGATATGAAACAAATGTGGATCTAAGCCTGGAAGGGTATGCTGATGCAGATTGGGCAGGAAGTGCAGTAGACAGAAAAAACACCTCGGGTAACTGCTTCACCCTAGGTTCAGCCATGATCTCCTGGTGCAACAGAAAACAAAGCTATATGGCTTTAAGTACAACAGAGGCATAATACATTGCACTAAGCGTGGCAATTCGTGAAGCTATTTGGCTTCGCAAACTCTTGACAGATTTGTTTGAAAATGAGATGGATCCTACCACCATTCATTGTGAAAACCAGAGCTATGTGAAGCTCTCAGAGAATCCAGTATTTCATGACAAATCAAAACATATTGAAATCAAGTACCACTATATCAGAGATATGGTACAGAGGAAGACATTACATGTTCAATATCTTTCCGCCCTTGAACAAATTGCTGATATCTTCACTAAACCACTTGCCAAGACAAAGTTCGAGTATTTCCGTGAGAAGCTTGGCCTGATGGAGAATGCCTCCCTAGCTAAGAGGGAGTGTTGATGAATGCAAATATAGGAGACATCCTCCAACTTACAAACCTATGAGATGTGGAATATAGAAGCTATGTGAAGTGTTACTCTTAGCTTACAAACTTGAGAGAAATCCCCTAACAAAGGGTTCATGGTTCCAGCCTGGGACAGGGCTAGGAATGTATATATGGCCTCCTCCATGATGTGAGAGAGAAGAACTCTAGATGATCATTCGGTGGAAAAGCGATCTGTTGAGTTAGGATGTGCATGTGGCTGAGCACATGATGAACGCGGGAAATCCCAAAAGCATTGGGCACATCATCATGTGAACAAGAACTGAGATGATGTGATGGACTCCTCTGAGCAGCAACAGAGTTGACGAGAAGACTCTAGATGATCCTCTTGTTGGTGGCAGTGGGAAAGCAAATATGTAGAGCAGACGTGCCTATGAATGAGCATAGGTGAACGTGTGAGGACCTGGCTCATCTGTGCAATGCAATGAATCAGGGCCATGTCATCCCTATGGATGTGGCCCCTAGTGGATGAGCACTAGTGGGTGTATCATATCCTTATATATATATTGTTCAAGAGTCAGACCTACCTGTAACCCTAGTTAGTATGTAAAGGTTATAGGTTGGCCCTATGTTAATATGATTAATATAAAGAAGATAATTAATAATGTGAATATTAATTATAATAATAAATATAATAATAAAGTGTATTTGACTTAGAGAGGTTGGCCCTGTTGTGCCAATAAGACGCCCTTGCTAATTGGTCAAAGTCTAATATAAGTAGGAGATGATTCTCCATTGTAGAATCATATTCTCCTCACATGTTTTGGAAATTTCAGCAAGTACTTCTCTTTGGAAAAGGTGCGCACCTCTCTTGGGCGCTAGGATTTCTAGGGCTTAAGCACCATCTTGTGTGCTAAATCATTATTGGTGGTGAAAGGTCTTTCTCTTGAAGAATATAGCAAAGGATTTGGCTGGGTTTTTCTCCCTTGTTTGAGAAGGGTTTCCCAGGATATATCTTGTGTACTTGTGCATGGTATTTCTTCTTGTGATGTTGGTTGCTGCAACATTCTTATTTATGGTTAAGACATGATGAAATTAAATGAACTACGTGCTTAACCTAGCTTATGGAAAATCAACACAATGTTCAACTTGAAAGGAAAAGTGGAGGCATGGGTTAGAAAATTCATATAAAAAAGGGAATCTATCCTTTTAACCAAGCATTAAAATGCATTGCAATTGGTGATATAAAAAAAACCAACTTTTCCTATCAATAGGCTATTTGGATTGAAATTTGAAATAAAAAAGGGTAAACATATGCAATCCATTGACATGCATGATCCTTGATCAGGGAAGTGAGCAGTTAATGGTCTCTTAGCAAATAATGTGTAGTAGACAAGCCAATTTGTGACCTCTTGCACACAAAATTTATAATTACTTCTCTAGAATCATATTGTTGGAAAACTAAGAATTGCATAAGTGGAGAACAATGAATTGTAAGAAGAGGTGGTGTGGATAGACGTCAATATAACACTAAATCACAAATGAGAATATATGGAATGAATAATCAACACATCATTGGTTGTACTAATAGACCAATCCATATGATAATCTATATATAATCCAAAGGATAAATAACTCCTATAAGTTAAGCAAGACATAGTCAACTTTTATCACCTTAGGTGCGCCTAGATCTCTAGCTTTTCTGGCTTGACTTGCACATTCGTCAACCTAGTCCAAACCACCTTTAGTATGTTTGATCAACTGGTCAACCTAGTCCAAACCACCTTTAGTATGTTTGATCAACTGGTCAACCTTCGACTATTGACATAATAACATCGACTATATCCAAAGGATCCAAAGATGGGATGAACCTATTTTTCTGATACCCCCATCAACACAACCCTATGGAAAGGTGGAATTATCTCTACACACCCCCTCATGAAGAAAGATTCCTAAATTCCAAGCATAGCCCAAAGTTTTACGTAATTGGTGTTTGCCAATGACTTTATAAAGATATCAACAATTTGATCATATATATTGAAATAAACAAGAGACACAATTTTCTCTTGTACCATTTTGAGGTTGAACGTGGGTAGTGGATATTTGAGCAACTGTCTAAAATGATCCAAAGGCCATGTATATATTATGACTCAATCATAACCTAACAAATAGAAATGTCTACGACTCCAGAGTATTACATGATCAAAGAGAAGGGATCTCAATTTCAAGATCAACTAACCATACATGCATACATACATACATACATACATCACAACTTCAAGATCAACTAACCCTAGATAGTTTTCATGAATCTATAGAATCAATAGGAAAACGTTTGCATGAATCTATAGAATCAATAGAAAAATGTTTGCATGAATCTATAGAATCAATATAAAAACATAGAGAAGAGAGAGAATCCAAACTTCAAAGTGAATTAGTAGAAAATGTTTCAAAGTGAGTTAGTAGCAATGTTTGATAATAAATTTAGATCCTTCGAAGATAATATTTAGAGATAGATGGACAATAAACTATTAGGGTTTGAGACTCAGCTGCACAAAATGGAGGCTAGATTACAATAAATAGAAAAAAGCAACCAAGAACAAAAACAATCAACGAAGGAAGAAGAGGTGGATGAAAACAACAATTTTAGGGAAAATATTAAAGAGTTAGAAGACAAGCTAATTAACAATTTGGCTCTAAATAATGTGGAACACAAATTGGATATCAAACCTATCAAAGAGGAAATGAATAAGCTCATAGAGTTAGACCATGAGCGTAACAAAAGAGCCTTGAACCTCATAATTTTTGGTATAAAATAATAGAAAGATGAGGACACATTAGCAATAGTCAAAGAGGAATTTAAAAATAAATCACAAATTGAAACAATTAGCCTTATAAAAGCAAAAAGGTTGGAAAAAATAATTGAACATAAAGATAGGTTGACTCGGGTTATGGTAAGCTCTAATGCCCATAAATATGACATACTTAGTAAAACTTCGAGCTTAAAAGGGTTTGGAATATTTATAAATTAAGACCTCTTTCCAAAAGATCAAGCTAAATTAAGGAAGAAGGTTCAAAAGGTAAAGGAAGCCAAAATGGAAGGAAAATAGGCAATAATTGGGAACCAAAATGCTATTATTAGGGATAGAGACCAAAAGGATAACAATAAATAGCAATTTGAGACACTTTAGATCATTTCTTGGAACTGTTGGGGCTTTCCTTGGAACAAAGGGCCTATAATAAGTTGGATCCCAAGTGAAATTGATATTATATTTCTAGTTGAAACTTTGGAGCATGAGGAATATAAGATCCCTAACATAGATGGATTTATATTGCGGTCAATATGGAACAAGAAATCCTCCCGTAAAGGGGTTGGAGGCATAGCTTGTTACATAAGAAAACACATTTCACCTTACATTCGTCTTCATCAAAAAGACCCTCTCAATCAATTCATTGGGTGGAAATTTCAGATATCAATGATAAGAAGATGTATATAGAAATTTGTTATTTTGTGCCTATTAATTCTACCTTTTATACAAAAAAAAATCTAGATAAAAATTGTCCCTATAAAAGCTTAGAAAAAGATATTTATAGTTTATGAAATGAAGGTAACATCCTTTTACTAGGAGACTCTAATGCTATAACTACAACTAATCAAGCTATTATCTTAAGCAATGATTCTGTTATCACATGTTAATTTGTATTAATTTTTCCAAAACATCTTGTCCTTGTGATATCTTTCCACTCAGATTTTAAAACGTTTTCACCAGCTCCGTCAATTTCCCATCACCTAAATCCTTCACTCGACTAATCATCCAAATAGTCATGTCCCCCATGTTAAGACCTAAGTCTGCACCCCTGCACCTTCTCTCTCTTTTCCGCATATCTTCCCATAAATCTTTCCTCTTAAAGTTGGTCAAGCGAGTTTCCCATTTGTTCAATGACTTGGTTTTCCTTATTATCTTGCTTAACTAATTATTTGCACATTTCCTCCATGTTTACCATATGGTGTAGTTTTTTAACTAGTGTTTGAACCCAAAACAAATTCAATTCTTCATAATTGCAAGGTCCAAATGAGGCTCACTTTCTTAATTTTCTCAACTCTTCTCCTTGAACTCCCTAGTTAGCTTTACTCGTTGAAGAGCCCCAATTTTCTTGAATTGGGAGTCACATGAGCTCCCAAGCCATACGAACCATGGCTCTATTTTTCTCTCAGGGAAAAAGTAGCAATTCTTGAATTTAATATTGTATCCATAACTAGTGATAAGGGAGACCCGCATGCATTATGATGTTCCACATCGACACAATGAGGTGACATTATACTAAGGGATCCCAACCCATATGAGGAATATTGGAAAGGTGACTGCATCAAAGAATGACCAAGGCTATGAGGTTCTATTGCATCTTGCTGCATCTCTGTAATTCACTAAGAAAATCCCGTGAATTTATGGGAGGCAACATCTAGTTTTGAATTTGCATATATACATGGGAAATCTCGTGAGCTTGCATTTGGGGACTAATCTACGAAAATATGGAAGGTTCAAGGACCGCTACTCTAGGAGATGTTACCTTAGAGGAAAACAAGTCTTCAAGATTCGTTGGAGCAACAATATTGATCCCATGATTTTAAAATAACTTGTCATTTTGGATTTATTTAATGGAAATAACATATCCTATATTGGATCTTGGAGGTTTAAATATAGTTAATATTAACCCTTTCCATAGTTTGAACTTGAAGTGTCTATAGTGGTTTTAGTCATTGAATAGAACCAAAAAGAAACTCTTGCATTCCTTGGAAATGTAAGATAAAAATCTAGTATATGGAATGAGCCTAATGTTCCTTCTAGGATACAATCTTGGAGGACCAAAAATTTAAGGTGCTGACAAGGAATGTTGTATTGGTCTCTCAAAGAACATGATCTATATACCATGAATTTCACCTTAAGTCTTTTATTTCATAGTTACTAATGTTAATAGGATTATTGTTAATTTTTTTTTTTTTGGTGTGTTTTAACTTTTACCAATGCTTCCAAAGAATTGATATCAATACTTTCTACTATTTACAATGAAACTACAACATACATGATTTATTTCATAGACCTTGTACAAATCAAGGTAGATAATATTATAATAGTGACTATGCACAATAAATCTATTGAAAACCAGGCTACACAAAATAACTCGTAACCATTGTGTGGTCTCATAAAACATCCACTGGTTGATTGATATCATGATTCATACATTTATCTGAAATCTAGTTTCTTTGGCTCGGGTTTGATCTCTAAATTATATTTTCAATCGTAGATTCAGATCTCAAAACCCATTTCCATAAGAAATCCTCATGAACATCCATTGATATAATGCAAGCATTCAAATAAATTTCCTCGGACAATTAAACCTAAGTGTAGAAATATAACTATGTGCTCTACAATTGCTTCAAATTCTAAAAACATTGTGAAAGTATTGCATGAACTCCAACCCCACATTGGAGCTTCTTTCATTAATTTTGCATTAGGATTGAGAGAACCTTGGGTGCAATTGAATCCATCTTAGGTACATTATGTATATGCACTTTGAAAAAACACTTGACAATTCATATTCTTTGAAATTGGAAAAGAGTCCCACTATTCTGCCCAACTCAAAATCTTGTGATTGCATCATTGTGCTTATTCTAGAAGGAAGCAAGCTTTCCTTCCAACACAAACAAAAATATGGAGCCAACAACAACATCAATTTTAAATACACTTCTTATTGCATCATTGATCTTCTTAGCTTGTTCTAGAGACAATAAAAGGGAACAAAAATGAAAAACACTAACAATGGTGATTATTAGGACAAAGGCACCCCTAGAGCAATGATTGCATCCTTTTGCTTGTTATAGAAGGAAAGATAGAAACCACTATCTTTCCTTCTAGCAAAATAACAATTTCAATGCCAATAACAATATCAGGGCACTAACCTTTGTTTAGGTGAAATCACCTCCCTGCCTTGTCTAGCAACCAAAAAACATGGCTCATCGTGTAGGGGAATAGGAATTATGGTGAGGGAATAACATGTTCATACTGCTATATGGGCTTGTGCTAAAATGGCATATGCAGAAAATAGACAACCCTGAGCAATGGTTGTATACTTGTGCTTTTTCCTTAAGGAAAAATAGTAATGATTGGCTTTCCATATATGACAATAACAAATGCAGAGTCTACAACAACATCGATTTTGAATACATTTCTTGTTTTATAATCCTAGATCTTCTTAACTTGTTCCATATTTAATAAATGGGAACACATAGATTAGAACACTAACCATGGTGATTGTTAAAACAAAATCACCCTTAGAGCATTGATTGCATCAAGTTTGAGTGAGAGAGCTTTGGACTCAATTGAATCCATGTTATATACATTGTGCATATACACTTTGAAATAACAACCTATAATTCATAAACTCAAAAATTGGATAGAAATACTACTATTATAGCTAGCTTGAATCCTCATGGTTGTGCCAAAAGGAAAGCTAATGTCCGCTTTCTTTCCTTCTAGAAAAATCACAAGTGCAGAGCCAATAACAACATCAAATTTAAGATACTTCTTATTGCATCATCATGGATCTTCTTAGCATGTTACAGAGGCAATGAAAGGGAAAATACAAAGGAAGGACACAAACCAAGGTGTTTTTTAGGAGTAAGGCACCCCTGAAGCATTGATTTCATCCTTGTTCTTGTGCTACAAAGAAATATAGCAACCACTAGATTTCCATCTAGCATGAACATAAGCGCACTGTTGGCAACGACAATAGAACACTAATCTTGGTTAGGGTGAAATGACCTCCTTGCTTTGTCTAGAGACCAACAATCATGGATCATCATGTAGGGGAATCACAAGTAGGGTTAGGTAAAATCATGTTCATATTGCTACATGGGTTTTTGCTAAAAGGGCATGTGAGGACAAAGAAACCCTAAGCAATGGCACATACTTGTGCTTGTTCCTAAAGGAAAGCTAGTGACTACTAGATTTCCATCCATGACAATAAAAAGTGTAGATATCACAACAACATTGGATTTGGATGCATTTCTTGTTACATAATTGTGGATCTAAGTTATCTTGTTCCTAAGCCAATACAAGCTTGAAACTCATCTTGAAACCCAACATTCAACACTTAAAAGGAACAACAAGAGGGATAAACTAAGCATTGATATTCCATATAATGGAACAAGAATACTATTATTCAATTATGATTCTAAGAACTCAACAAGACAACCAAAAACAAAGGCATTGCTTCAATTTTTTATTCTAAGAACTCAATGAGACAACTAGAACCAAAGGCATTGCTTCAATTTTTTATTCTAAGAACTCATTGAGACAACCATAACTGAAGGTATTAAATATAAAGTCACCTCCAAAGAATTGATTGAATCCTTCTATTTGTGCCTGAAGGAAAGATAGTGAGCACTATATTTCCTTCTAGAACAAGCACAAGCACAAGCACAAGCACAAGCACAAGCACAAGCACATTGCCAACAACAACATTGCACCGTGAAGAAAACATAGAGCTTGCTAGATTTACATCTATGACAACGTTGCATTGTGAATGAAAGTTAACACTTGCTACCTTTCCTTATAGCATAAACACAAGAACATTTCCAACAACAACATTGCATTGTGACGGAAAGCTAACGTCTGCTAGCTTTCCATCTATAACAATGTTACATCGTGAAGGAAATATGACACATGCTAGCTTTCCTTCTAGCACAAGCACAAGTGTATTGCCAAAAACAACATCACACCATGAAAGAAATATATTCCTCTCTATCTTTCCTTCTAACACAAGCACAAGTGCATATCCATGATCCATATGGATATTGATGGCCACCCACCTCTTCTAAACTACAAATGGCTCATCTTGACAGTTTTCAGTTCAACACATTTCTCTGTAATGGGGAAATTTCTTTGTAATTGTGGGTTCTTCACTTCTGGGGTTGTCCTGAAGCTCTACACAACATCCAAGTGGATATTGATGGCCTACCACCTATTCCAACTGGCTTATTTTGGAATTTTTCATGTAAGTACATCTTTCTGTACTTCTAGGGCCGTTTTGGGGCCCTAAATAGTGTTTTCTTGGCTTGCCATAGTCAAATTGAAGACGGAGTCAGAGTTTGACAACATAATGTGTAGTTCTCAAAAGGACCTTTCCAATGGGCTATCACATGCCTAAAATGAATATTGTATGCAAAAGTTACGATCCCGAGAAGTTGATGTACTAACTTACCCCAACGGGGCCCACACGACTTTTGGCACTTCATCTCCTAGGGTTAGGTTTTTGGATGTCTAGGGTTTTGGCATTCATGTTTATCATAAAAGGCCTTCAAAGCCTCATTGTACTCATGTTCTTGCAAATGAGTGTAGTCGTCACATCTCTTCTCAAAGATAAAGCTGCCACCATTCTAACGAGTCCTACACTCTGTATTTTTACAGTCTCTGTACATTTATTTCATTAATCGAAATCGTGTATTGTTGTATTTCTCTATTTTTGGAAAATTTTATGTGTATTTCATTGTAATATCTCTACTTTCATTTTGTTGTGAAAATAATCCAGATCAATCCAACAACAACATTGAACCGTGAAGAAAAACTAGTGCCCACTATCTTTCCTTCTAGCACAAGCACAAGTGCATTGCCAACAACAACATTGCACCATAAATGAGAGCTAGTGCATGTTAAATTTCCTTCTAGCACATGCATAAGCACATTGCCAACAACAAAAATGAATTGTGAAGGAAAGCTAGCACCTGCTATCTTTCCATATATGACAAGAACAAATGTAAAACCCACAAAAACATCACATTTGAACAAAACCATTATTTTATAACCATGGATTATCTTAGCTTGTTCTAAAGACAATAAAAGGACACACACAAAGGAAGAACACTAACCATAGGGATCGTTAGGACAAAGGTACCCCAAAAGCATTGATTACATTTTATTGATTGTTTTTGAAAGAAATCTAGCGACTGTAATCTTTCCTTCTACCACAAGCACAAGTACATTGCCTACAACATCATTGCACCATGATGGAACGCTAGCACCTGCTAGATTTCCATCTATGAAAACATTGCACTGTGAAAGAAAGCTAGAGCTTGCAACCTTTCCTTCTAGCACAAGGACAAACACATATCCAACAACAACATTGCACCATGAAAGAAAGCTAGCTTGCTAGCTTTCCTTCTAGCACAAGCATAAGCACATTTCCAAAAAAAACATTGCACCATGAAGGAAATCTAGAGCCCACTATATTTCCATTTATGACAACATTGCATTGTAGAGGAAAGATAACGCCCGCTAGCTTTCCTTCTAGCACAAGCACAAACACATTTCCAACAACAACACTGCACTGTGAAGGAAAGCTAGTGCTTGTTAGCTTTCCTTCTAGCACAAGCACATGTGAATTACCAACAACAACATTGCAATGTGAAGGAAATCTAGTGCATGCTGTGTTTCCTTCTAAAAAAACCATGAGCACATTAACATTGCACCGTGAAAGAAAACTTGTTCTAGTGCTAATAAAAGGGCACACACAAAGGCATAACACTAATCATGGTGATCGTTAGAATAAAGGCATCACCAGAGAATTCATTGCATCATTTTGATTTTGCCTAAAGACCTTCCATCTATGAAAACATTGCAACGTGAAGGAAATCTAGTGCCTTCTCACTTTCTTGCAAGCACAAGAAAAAGTGCATTGCCATCAACAACATTGCACCATGATAAAAATCTAGCATCCGCTAGCTTTCCTTCTATCACAAGCACAAGTGCATTTCCAACAACAACAATGCATCGTAAAAGAAATCTAGCACACAATAGATTTCCTTCTAGCATAAGCACAAACACATTACCAAAAACATGATTACAATGTGAAATAAACCTAGCACTTGCTAGCATTTCTTTTAGCACAAGCACAAGCACATTTCCAAAAACATGATTACAATGTGAAATAAACCTAGCACTTGCTAGCATTTCTTTTAGCACAAGCACAAGCACATTTCCAAAAACAACATTACATCTGAATGAAACCTACCGCCTTATAGATTTGCTTCTAGCACAAGCACACGTGCATTGTCAATAAAAACATTGCACTGTGACAGAAAGCTAACACCTGCTAGATTTCCATCTATGATAAGAAAAAATGTAAATCCCATGATAAAATCATATTTGATTTCAATTCTTCTTTCATAATTACGGATCTTCTTAGCTTGTTCTAGAGCCAATAAAAGGGCACATACAAAGGTAGAACACTGACCATGGCGATCGTTAGCTCGACAAAGGAAATTTGTAAGCATTGATTGCATCCTTCTAATTGTGTCTGAAGGAAAGCTAGAGGGTATTAGCTTTCCTTCTAGCGCAATCATATTTCCAACAACAACATTGCACAATGCATGAAAACTAGTGCTTTCTAGCTTTCCTTCTAGCATAAATTCAAGTGCATTTCCAACAACAACATTGCACCATAAAGGAAAGATAGCGCACACTAGATTTCCTTCTAGCACATACACAAGTGCATTGCCAACAACAACATTGTACTGTTAAGGAAATATATCACCCGCTAGTTTTCCTTCTAGCACAAGTGCATTATATACAACAACATTGCACCATGAAGGAAAGTTGGCACTTGTCGTATTTCCTTCTAGCACAAGCACAAGCCCATTGCCAACAAGAACATTCCAATGTGAAGAAAAGCTAGTGGCCACTAGCTTTCCTTTTAACACAAGCACAAGTGCATTCCCAACAAAAACATAGGCTTGTGAAGGAAAGCTAGCACTTGATATCTTTCTTTCTTGCACAAGTACAAGTGCATTTCCAACAATAACATTGCACCCTGAATGAAATCTAGCACTTGCTATATTTCCATCTATGACAAGAACAAATGTAAAGTCTACGATAACATCATATTTGAACACAATTCTATTTTTATAATCGTGGTTCTTCTTAGCTTGTTTTGGAGCCAATAAAAAAGCACAAAGAAAGACATAACACTAACCATGGAAATCATTAGGACAAAGGAAACCCTTGAGCATTGATTGGTTCCTTTTGATTCTGCATGAAATCCCTCCATCTATGACAACATTGCATCGAATAAAAGATATCACCCACTAGTTTTCCTTCTAGCACAAGCACATTGCCAACAATAACATTGCACTGTGAAGGAAAGCTAACGCCTGCTAGCTTTCCTTCTAGTGCAAGCACAAACACATTGCAACCAAAAACATTACGATGTGAAAGAAAGCTAACACTCACTAGCTTTCCTTTTAGCACAAGCACACGCACATTGCCAACAACATTTCATCTTGAAGGAAAACAAGTGTCTGCTAGATTTCCTTATAGCACAAACACAAGTGTATTTCCAACAACAACATTGCACTATGAAGGAAAGTTAGTGCCTGCTATATTCCATAAAATGGCACACACAAATGTATAACACTAACCATGACGATCCTTAGAACAAAGGCACCCTCAGAGCATTGTTTGCATCCTTCTTATGGTGTCTAAAATAAATTTAGTGCTTGCTAGCTTTCGTTCTAACACGAACACAAGTGCATTTCCAACAATATCATTGCACGATGAAGGAAATCTATCACCTACTATTTTTCCTTCTAGCATAAGCACACACTCATTGCTAACAACAACATTGCACTATGAAGGACAACTATAATTCACTAGCTTTCCTTCTAGCACATGCACAAGAACATTGCCAACAACAACATTGCACTATGAAGGAAAGTTAACACCTACTAGCTTTCCTTCTAGCATAAGCACAAGTGCATTACTAACAAAAATATTTCACTGTGAAGGAAATCTAGAGCATGCTAGCTCTGTTTCTAGCACAAGCACAAGCACATTGCCAACAACAACATTCCAATGTGAAGGAAAGCTAGCGCCCACTAGATTTCCTTCTAGCACAAGCACAAGTGCATTGCCAACAACAACATTGTGCCGTGAAAGAAAACTACTGCCTACTATCTTTGCTTCTAGCATAAGTACAAACACAATGCTAACAATAACATTGAACCATGAAGGAAGGCTAGCTCCTGCTATCTTTTCATCTATAACAAGAAAAAATGTAGGTCCCACCATAACATCATATTTGAATACAATTCTTCTTTCAAAATCATAGATCTTCTTAGCTTGTTCTAGAGCCAATAAAAGAGCACATACAAAGGCATAACACTAACCATGGTGATTGTTAGGACAAAGGCACCCCTAGAGCATTGATTTCACCCTTCTAATTATTCCTAAAGGCTCTCCATATACGTCGACATTGGATCATGAAGAAAAGCTAGCACCTGCCAACTTTCCTTCTAACACAAGCAAAAACACATTGCCGCCAACAACATTGCACCAGGAAGGAAAGCTATTGCCCACTAGCTTTTGCTTCTAGCACAAGCACAAGCACATTGCCAACAATATTATTACAACATGAAGGAAAGCTAACACCCTCTAGCATTCCTTCTAACACAAGCCTAAGTGCATTGCCAACAACAACATTGCACTGTGAAGGAAATCTAGCACCTGCTAGCACAAGTGCATTGCAATAACAACATTGCATTGTGAAGGAAAGCTAGTCCTTGCTAGCTTTCCATCTATGAAAAGAACAAATGTAGAGCCCACAATAACATCATATATGAATACAATTCTTCTTTCATAATCGTGGATCTTCTTAGCTTGTAATAGATGCAATAAAAAGGCACACATAAAGACATAAATCTAACCATGTCGATTGTTAGGACAAAGACACCTATAGAGCATTGATTTCATCCTTCCGAGTGTGCCTGAAGGAAAGCTAGTGCCCGCTAGCTTTCCTTCTAGCACAAGAACAAACACATTGCCAACAACAACATAGCACCGTGAAGGAAAGCTAGCGCCCACTAGCTTTCTTTCTAGCACAAGCACAAACACATTGCCAACAACAACATTGCACCATGAAAGAAAGCTAGTGCCTACTAACTTTCCTTCTAGCAAAATCACAAGCACATTGCCAAAAACAACATTGCACTGTGAAGGAAAGCTAACACTTGCTAGCTTTCCATCTATGACAAGAACATGTATAGAGACCACGACAACATCATATTTGAATAAATTTCTTATTTCATAACTGTGGATCTTCTTAACTTGTTCTAAAGTAAATAAAAAGGCGCACAAAAAGGTAGAACACTAAGCATGACGATCATGAGGACAAAGCATATTAAACACACTCTCTATAATCGTAATGTCACTTTCAATAGCTTCCGCACTAGACTTTAAATCATTAAGACAATGTCTTTGACAAGTTCACTAGAATCTATAGAAAATGCCCTCCTTGTTATCTCCAATAGCAATGCTAATGCACCTGGGCACAACACCGCCTATCTATTATCTTGTATCTTGCAAAAGTATAATAATAGCTTGAGACCCAACCAATCAATCACTTCTTGATTATATTTTAATTCATCATCCCTAACGTGTTGAACCGTGCTCAATATCAGAATTAAACTGCCACATTTTATCATTACACCAACAATTGTAAAACCAAGTTTGGATCCTGGGTCTCTTCTCTATCCTCCTCCAATTATTTAGTCATAAGATATATGTGCTCCATTTCTCTTTTAAGTCTTGGGGTTCCTTGCTTGACACTGATGTCGCTTCCGCTTGACACATTGCTTCATTGAATAAACTACTTGATATTATGGTAACATGCCACTATGCATTGTCTTTCATCATTGCCAACATTTTTACCTTTGGTCCATTGATAGTTCAAGGATTTTCCATCCCCATCCATTCCATCAAAGAACTAAGATATTTCTATTGATGTGGTTTGAGTTTAATAAAATGCACCCTTATCAAGTGAAGAGAAGGTAGGGCATTATCATCTTCGAGAGCTTCCAGTGAAACTGAATCTGGAGAGGTCCCCAGAGTCACTACAATGACATTATCGATAGTTTTTTACCATACATCCATAAGATCTTTCCAACCACTAATTAACTATTTTGCAATGGGTTGAATTCTCTTTGACTATGCTTCGTTAATTTATTCACTCTCCAACTAATAACTATTGCCTTTAGAATGTCCATAAAAGTTACATTAACTCCAATATTCTCAAGGACTCGTAGAACTTATTTTTTGACTTATCTGAGCTAGAAATAATGCCTTTAATTCTATCAAATTCTTTGATAATTTGAGAATCTTTCACACTGCACCCCTGGGACAATGAATAAGACTCTACCTACTTCATATAAGAGAAGTACAGATTTTGGTTAACTAATTTAACAGGAGTGTGGAGACCACAATAGCTGGAATGAATATATGAAGTTCTTTACCATACCACAACATATAAAAGGATAAAATTAGTCTCACAAAGGCCTTTGTATATTAATTTATGAAACTAGATTTTAGAATAGAAACAGATTATGCTAAACCTGAAGTTTATAACTAACCTTGAAATTGGGAAGAAACATCATCGGATTAAAGCTACAAAATTGGGCTTGAGACTAGTGGCTAAATTCTCAAAGATTCATGCCAACTAAACTTCATCGAGACTATGTTGGAAAGACCCATTCCCAGTTCCTGCCATTTTCTCCAAAATTGCAACTATAGGATCTATTCCAAACACGATTGTATGAAATATCATCCCTGGTTCTAGGCTCTTCAATGTCTTCACAAAATGGAGGATCTTTTCCATCACTATTTCCACCATCACTCAGGAAATAATTGTTGGCTTCTTCTTATCCACATTAGGATTACTAGATCCCTAATAAACTACCTCTTTTCATAGTAACACACCAGAAGAATAATTAGTTACCCTTCTTGCAACATACTAAAGACACATGCCCACTTTATCTTCCTTCATCTCTCTCATTTCTAAAGCAAGAATTGTCTGATCTTCCTTCATCTCTCTCATTTCTAAAGCAAGAATTGTTATATTGTCAAACATAACCACATATAAATAATCATCAATAGTAGTTCTACACTAACTAGCATTGAATTGAACAATAGCCTCATACACACACCCAACCTACAATGGTTTCGAGGCACTGCTCCCATTAACATATTGCATCTTTATTGCTTTGCAATCGCACTGCAATCTGCATTTTTCAACCACCAGTATCCCATTTGAGTTTGCTTGTCCTGAAAATTATTCTGGGTTAAAAGAATGAAATTCGGTATTGAATAGTTGTTTCTATCACATCTTTGCTCCATATTTTATGTCCCCACAGATGCTATCTAGATTTTCAGAGTTTCTAAGCCAAACCAATGCATCCTTAAAGGCAATACATTTTCATGGAAGTTGTCTATCATTGGTCTGTGATATTCTAGTTAGGTGATTTCTTATAGAACAATTGTATATGTTGTAGTTATAGTGAGTATTTTGGCCTTTGGATCTTGCATTGCCTACTAGAATGGATACATCGGGTATAAACACTTGTTAGAGAAGTCACATATGCCTCACTGTTGATAGCATGAGAGGGATTATTCCCGTGTTTCAAATGAATATGAAATATTTCATGTAGTTATTTATTTTTCACCTAAACTTCAAATAATCTTTGCAAGTTGAATGACACTCTTCTGGACAGTTGTCCCATCTCTTTTTACTATTAGATAGACATACATAGGTGGGATATAGTGGCTTGCCAATTCTGTGGTTTCAATACTCTCTGAATTGTGATGTTCTAATGCATGTTTAATATATTGTATTATGAAGTTTAGTCTTTGAGGTCATTGGAGTATGGACTTGTGTGACATAAAAGAAGATGGCGAGGTTAGTGGACTAGATTCTAGCGTTTTGGATCGAATAAGCAGGTAAAACACATTGTACCTGCATCACATATTCCAGAAAGAACTATGTATCATGAAATGAAACTCAACTAGTTAATGGTACCCATCCACCTGTGACATTATCTATGACATTAGTGACACCTCCCTCTTCAGCATATTCATTTCTAAATTCAAGGAATCCATCTACAGTCCAGTCTCCTGCTAGAATTTTTTCTCATTCTGCTATGTCGGCAAGTATTTCACCTGGTGGACCAACATCAAACATATTTGCCACAACACCGTATGTGTATGAGACCCAACTTCAAGTTCAAAATATGCATGCAGGAGGGTTTCTGAAGCATGGTTGACATGTCATCATGCATGATTCGTCTCCATAAGTGTTCATAATCTACGCAGGGTTGTCAAAATGCATGCCATAGTTCAAAAACTAAAATATTTGGTATCAAAATTGAATATGAATTAGCCTGAGGTGGCTCATGAAAATGCATGCCGATATGTATATAAGGGATCTTGATCGAATATGAAAACATATAGCTAGAGTATCTTAGGTGTCCTACAACCCTACATACTCAGATTTCAAAATCAATCGGGAGATATCAAACTGCCAAAATGTTTTTTTTTTCTTTCTAGATTTGCATTGTTTTCACCAACTTTGGAAGATGCACTAAAATGTAAAATGCAGGCTCACTTAAAAAATAATAATTTTTTACATCTGAAACTTCTTTTGGAGTGTTCATTAGGTCAGGTCTCACAAGTCCATGTGATTAGATTCTCAATCTCAGATAGAAAAATCCCTGTTGTTATAAAACATCATCAATTTAACTTTTAGGTTTTAAAAAAAAAAACCAAGGTAGGCAAATGATCATCCAAAACTTGTGTTATGTGTCTCTTTCCTTGTTGGATCTCCCCATAACATTAGATTAACAAATTGAATTGAAAATGTCCTTGCTGTTACAAAATTCAAACTCATCTTGGCTGCTAAAAAACAATGTAAAATATTAACCTAGATTGTGAAATATGCACTCGTAAAGCTAGGGTCACTATATAAGAGCTGGGTAATAAACTGCTAACAAATTAGTTATCCATATAGCTTCTCTTTGATATATAATCCTCTATAATGTGCTGCTCAAATTGTCTTTGGTTTAATGGTATGCACTCTAACCATCTTAACTCTCTAGAGTATTTTTTTCTGCAAATAGATAACTATTTCATTGTAACAACTTAACAAAACATTTCCCACTTATGTGAATTGCAATTGCAAATTTGTTGACATTCTAAGACAATCAATGTTATCATGCATAATCAACAAGTGACCTTATTCTACCCATGTTCCTCACCCTAAACCAAATGCTAATGTCAGAACAATATTGGCCTCTCTCAATTCTAGTAGTCATCATTCCAACCAAGGTATAAATTTGACGGGAATTCCTACCCATCAAGTAAAATTTTTATGACGGGTTTGCCTTTAAAATTGCCCTTCACATGATGTTTTATATTGTTTTTTGCCCGTCATTTAAATCAGAGAAAAATCACTTAACGAAATAAGATACTTGTTGTATTAAATTCGATTCCGAATTGGTCACCTTTATGACTTCATTCTTTCTTCTATCTATGGAGATGGGGAGATCTCTGTGCTGTGAGAAGGCTCATACAAACAAAGGGGCTTGGAAGGCTGGACCAAAAAAGAAGATTCCTCCCTCATCGCCCACATTTAAGCCCACGACGAAGGATGTTGGTGTTCCCCGTAGATTCATCCAAACAAATACAATTTCCATTGTCGTACACTGAAAATTTTCAAAAATTCGAGCAATAAAAGTGAGAGTGACAATTTTCACTGCAATTGAAATTTAATACTAAATTTTTATGAGCCTTACCTATCTGGTAGTTGCATACATGTTCCATGAAGTATTCCTAAATCCTTGATCTTTTCTTCCTTCTCAACCTTCACTTTTCACCATGCAGGATGTGATATGGTCCAAAGAGTCCTCGTGACTTGTGAGCTTGCAGGTGTTGCACAACCTGTGTTATAGAATTTATAACCTTTGCATGCATGCAGCCTCTGTTATAGAATTTATAATCTGTGCTATGCATGCAACCTCTATCATAGAATTTATAACTTGTGCTATGCATGTTTTACACAAAAATCAACATTCGAATTTCGGAAATTTTTACTTATGTCGAAGTTGGAATTGGTAGTGGGGATTGCAAATTTGCATGATGCTATTCACAAGGGATTTTTGCACCACCCATCATGTCCAAGGAGTCAAGACCCATCACCCACTGTGAATGTGACGTAGCCTTACAACCTGCTACTTATCTTGGATACAACCTGTGTAAATTTTTGACCCGCTCATCAAATTGAAGACTTAAAAAATTAAGTGGACAAGTAAATTTAAAAATTGCTAGTATTTAACAATTAAATATGGAAAAACTAGTAAATACCCGTCAAATTTAACCCCTGATTCCAACTAATGCATGCTACTCAAAATAAAACAAGTTAATCTGGAATACCTTTCTTTTCAACATCAGTGATTTAGAATATGTTTCATTTGTCATTCTGAATAGAATAATCCCTTGCAAATAATTTTGATTACAATTATTCTTTGGAATAATTTTGAATATAACTAAGTTCTATTAGTAACTATGATTATAACTAACTTAATGTTAGCTATTTTATAATTTTCTATTTACAATCAATTTGCTTAAAACTATTCTCCTTTACTCTCAATAAATTTGTGCTTTGTCATTCCAAATTAGTGTTATTAAAAATAAAACAATTCTTCTTTATTCTTAATAAATTTATGCTTTATCCTTCCAAATTAGTATTATTTAAAATAAAACATATTTATGCTTTATCCTTCCAAATTAATATTATTTAAAATAAAACATAGTCAAAAAGTACTCCATACGCTTCTCACTTTATTCAAATTTCCATATAATTACAATCCCGCACAAATTCACATTGATGGTGCTTATATATGTGATCAAAATAATGGCTATGAGCATGTCTTCAGTTATGGTCATCGTTGAGACCTATACTAATTTTGTCAAAGGCGAGAATACTTTTTCATTTGCTTTTATTTGAGAAAATGAATTTACCTAAGTTTTTTTTCCAAAAAAAATTAGCTCGAATTTATATTTCAATAAATTCATTTACATGGGCAGACTGTAGACAGATAAACTGTAAGCTCTTGCCTTATCTGAACACACAAGCATTTTATATGAGTAAGCCGTATCCGACTCATCAGTTATAACCATGAATTTACCTAGTTACCCACTACTTTCAACATATCGAGCTCCACCTTTCATCAAATATTATTAATTCTATGAAAACCTTTGTATACTTTTTGAAAAATAAGTGATAACTACTTTCAACATATCCATCTCCACCTTTCATCTTTGTAGATTATTAATTCTATGGAAACCTTTGTCACTCCTCAAGACTTTCCTTAAAAGCCATTTTCGATATGCGGACAAATCCAAAAAGGGGTTAGTTGTATTGATAAAAATATTCTAGTAACTTTTGAATAATAATAAAAAAGGGGTTAGTTGTATTGATAAAAATATACTAGTATTGAATAATAATAGTAACTTTTGAATAATAATAGGGATCAAGTTCAAGTATTTTTGTCACATATTCTAGTTTTGAGAGCTAGCTCAATTAGTCTAGAGTTAGATGTGAGTTTTTTTTATGTTTTTTATTGGTCACAGGTTTGATTTTCTTGTCTCGGTCTTGTCGATTACCATCCATGAAACACGAAAAAGTATTCAATTTTTTTTTTTTTTTCTGTGAATACATTTCCTTGAAAAAAATCTTGTAACATATTTTTCAAGTTAGAATGTTATAATGAATAAGAAAAACACACCAATGATTTAAAGTGTAAAATGGATACAAGATCACAAGATTTCCAAACTCATTGTGGGAAAATCCAATTACAACTACTAAAGAATATGCCTCCCTTAAAAAAGTGGCACTAGACAACCCTGTAAAAAACATTTGAAGGTTGTTTTTACAACATATGCATTTGTATTAGATGAGAAGAGGATTGAGTTGAATGATAAAAGCGTAAAGTGCATTTGATTGAAAAAAACACGAAGAATGGTGATCATAAAAACTACTAAAGATAATGAATAAATTGATTGCAAAGTTATAATTTGTTGTGCTCCTCTTGCTATCCAACACAGAAAACTACAATTACAATCATTTTGATATGACTGAATAGTTTAAAACAATGATAAAGTCCAAGATTAAATTTGTCCTATACTTATCATACTGTTCCACAACATGTATGGAAACAAAATAATGGATTCCTTGCTCATACCAACCAATATGAAATATTTCTTGTGCAAGCAGTAGTCATAAAAATGCTAGAAAAGATAGCATAACAATGCTTGCAAAGCATTGATAGAAAGAGCACTGTAATATATTTAGTTATAAATGCAAGGGCTAACCTTGTCGCTTAATTCATAATGGATGTCTTGGCATGGGGAAGATATGTAAAATAAACTGAATTAGTCACAGGAAAATACAAAGTTGACAGAAAGCTGCATAGAATTTACTTTAGGGATTAATTTATTGCTATGCTTGGACTAGAGACTTATATTAGCCTTCAAAAATTTGAATCAACCTTTTGAAGGACACTAGTGACAAACTTGAAATTGGCAAAATTTTATTCAATAAGTTGGCTTTGGTATAGAAAAAGGCAGGGAAATTGCAACCAAAAGCCTACAAAATTCTTTTCTGGTTGCTTGGGCATCGTATAAACCAGAGGATTACCTTCAAAACCARTTTTTCCTWCCACTTTTGTAAGAAAATGAGTTGAACTGTAGAAAAACATGTTAAATGACTCCAATTCAAGTAGGTTGAGTTGTAGTATAGGCCTATAAGGTTGTACAAATTTTAGAGTTAGTATGCCTAGTGATACATCTGTAGCTTAGAGTTAGCTTGTACAATAAGGTGCATATTGGCTCTCTGCCTAGTGATACATCTGTAGCTTAACAAGTTATAGCATTCAAAATTGGTAATTTTGTTCCTTCATGTCCTCTCATTACATCCACCATTTTCTATAGTGATATAGATCTGCATCCTTTTGCATATTTGCATACACAACAAGGTGGAAGTAGGAGTAATCTTTCATGTTTTCGGGTTCTTACTAAAGCAATCATCCTAAAATTTCAAGGAGGAAAAAATATGATTATGGAGGGAATTCCATGGCACATTTTAATTTATCATTTTAATACAATTTAGTTTTTATATGTAGAGTTCCCATGCATGCTTCTCTTGACCTGGGAAATTGTGCTTCAAGGTTTAATTTGTACTTATGAATGAACAACAGATAATTTTGAACCACAGAGAATGTGCAATTTGCAAAGCATACATTACTTACAAGCCTATTTGTTTCCAAGTTACATGTGAGGATTATACATCTGACAGTTTGTTTTTTTCCAAGAAAAAGTAGTGTTAATATATCATTGGTTCTAAGATGTCACAAATCCCAAATTCTACTTGGAATTCCATTATTCGTGTTGTAGGATAACATATATGAACGTTACCAAGGGAATCAAAACTTTTCCTTTGGTATCACTACTCTTTCTTGTTCAGCTTAGGGAACTAATGGTAGGCCATCGAAGGGAAATTCCAAACAGGAAGGCATATCAAGGTGGAAATGTGGAGCATATGAAACGATAATTGCTCACATATTGTGAATTAGGGATTCCCTCTTTCTTGTATTGGATTAGGGGTTAGTTTGCACAATAGGATGCATATTGGCTCACTGCCTAGTGATACATCTGTATCTTAACAATTTTTGGCATTCAAAATCAATACTGTTGTTGTAACATACCTAACCCCTAGCAAGTTCACATCGTTTCTAAAACAACCCAATTAAAATTTGTGATACCAAATCTATATGCGGAAATAACACACAACATGACATTCAAACTCATACAATTGTCTATGCTACTTAAAAACGTAATTGCAACTACTATAACTATGCACAACAACAACTAAAAACATATATCAACATTCAAGCACATAAATAGATATTTGAATGCATCATTGTGCTCACAACAAGTAGCGTTTAACCAAGATAACTCATAGTAAATTGCACAACAATTATACCAACATTTAACATAAATAAACACAACAAACAGAACACTTATCTTATGAAAGTATGCAACCCGTTGCAGAGGACGGACGTTCCTCCCAACCGTAGCCTTTTTGTTTGAGTTATCAACAACAAGACACCCCCAAGCTCGGTCTACGAATCCACAAGAGACAGTGGTCACTAAGGCTGGCTAATGTCCCCCTGTCACAATCAAAACTCACAACTAATTCCAGTCCACCAACTCTCTTTGCCTCTGTTAGCACCATCATTTTTTCAGTTAGAGTCGGTCTTAGTCAAGTCAGAGTCCATTTGTCAAAGCGTGTGAGGTCAGGTACCGAACAACGAATGGGTTGAACTCAACAAGTGGCTAGTTGGCCCTTGGAGTCGGGAAGGGATTTCAGAACCAAAACATGTGTAAGGGGTAAAGGTCTTTTCCCTAAGAGTTAGGTCCTGTCAAAAGAGAAGGTCTTATGCACCTAAGGTCGAGGCAAGTTGTTAAATGGAAGTTGCGTCAGCAAGCGAAGTGGCCATCATCAGCTCATTATGAAGTCGGAAAGAAAGAAAATTCACGGTGCCCGTATCACACAAGATTTGCAACTCTTATCAATTACACTTTGCACACTCTGAATTGTACCTGTCGCGCGGATGTACTACGCAAATATTCAAACCTGCTTCGAAACCTCCAGTCACCATGGATTCCGTGTCCCCTGGCATGTTTTCATCTCTCGCCCGCCCGATTATAAATTCTGAGCACTCTACAGGTATTCTGTTTACCAACCAAGTTTACGCACTACCTATAATTCTTCTCGCAAGCCCAGGTCAATTGAGATTACAGCCTTTGGCTCACACCAAATCCCACGCGCACAGAGTGAATATGCATTGCACCATGACGACATCCCAGAACATAAGGAAAGGTGCGTGAAGTGGCAAGAATGCTAGGCCCGAGCCTCAAATCTTGACATTGGTCAACGAATATCCGGAGGTCAGGGCATCTTTTGAGCAGGTCAGATGTATGACCTTTTGCAGAAAAATCCAAGGATTCAACATGAAATTAGCGGAATAGTTCACACTCAGATTCGACAGGTCCTGCGCGCTAATTGCAGGTGTCGCTTTCTAGGCGACAAAGGAAACAATGTCGGTCGTGAAAGAGATCCCTTCACGTGATGAAAGGTGGTTTAAAAGCATGCCTTTAGACACGCGGTGCTACAAAGACTTCATCAAGCGAGACTGTTTAGGTGGGAAAGTCCAAACGAGTGTTCCAAGTAGATATTTTCAGGGGTCGTTTCAAAAACTCCTGGAAGTAATTAGGAAATATTTCACCTATGAGGGAAGGTTTGAAATAATACATTTGCATCACATTAGATTGTTGATGCATTTCAAAGGAAGGAGACGATTAAATCTACCCTTTTTCTTGCACCAAAGCCTCTGAGAAATGGCAGACAACACTTGTGCTGAAGCAGATTAACTGAAGAGGAAAATATTGCATGTCTCACTGATTAAATTGTTGGTGGTTGAGGAGTTAAGGAAATTGGGAAATAATTGGGATTCATTTCTACTTACAGGTGGCATCCCAACAATCCAAAAGGAGATTTCCCTCTACCTGCGGAAAAGGTAACATCGCACCATGTGGAGGCTGAAGCAAGAAAGGTTGCGGAGGACGAAAATAATTTGGAAGCCCTGTCCCCCCAACAACCGATACCTTGGAGAAGGGGCAGGCCAAGGAAGAAAAAGGAAGCTGGGGAGACCCAAGTCACGAGTGAGTCGCGTGCAAAGTTGACCACTAAAGAGTTACTCATGCACGTCATTTGGCTGGAGCCTGTCGAAGGCACAAGTCGAGAAAGTTTGGGCAGAAGGAGGAGGACAGACACCGAAGGCATAGATGTTCGCGAGCCGTCGCAACAACTGAAGAACGCACAACTCTCTATTGCTGAGCTATATGAGGAAAACAAAGAATTAAGACAACAGTTGGAAACAAAGACCCTCGAAGCATCAACATCACAAGGCCATGAGGGAAACACGACTTGGCTCAAGAGACAACTCAGGGAAGCACAGGATACAAGCATACCACTGCATGAAGCACAGATGATGTAAGAAGAAAGGAATGCGAAACAATTCAAGAATGTGAACCGACCATGGAGAAAGTCTACGTGGCTCTGGCTAGCATGCAGAAGAAGCTGAAAGGGAACACGGTTCTACAAAGGCAAGTGTTGAACCTAAAAAGGCCCAACTGGTCTCTTAGGATAACACTTCGAGTATCAAAACTGCAAATGAGACCAGAAGCATGATTAACCGACTCCATTTTTTGTCTTCTCAGACGTGGCGCGGACTTTAATTCCTCGTGTACTTTTTTTCTAACGGGAGTTAGGGACTCTGAAAGATACCCGTGCAAAAGACATACGACATGCAACGATGGAATCTCATCCATTGCAAAGGATAGGTGCACATTAGACATGCAAAAGTTTGAAGAAAGACATTGTTGCCTAGTTGGGGTCATCATTTTGGAGGCACCTGCAATGGTCTGTAGTCACCCGCCACATGCACACACCAACAAACGATCGCACGACATAGATCAAGGCCGTTACAATGTGTGGCAGGAGTCTGATAGAACACTCGATCGTCTAGATGCCCTGTCAAAGGAAAGCATCAACACTTTACTCTCTAATGATGAGATATTGCTGACGACTGAACCACCGCGGAAAGGATGAGTGGCTATGATGCGACCGAGTACAGTCAGTTTCTATTTTTAGCAAAGTACCATTCGAAGAGCCATCTGACAGAGAGTAGTCAAAACCTAGTTTCTAGGGATAGGATTTAGAACGCAGGGTAGCCCGAGCGACACACCCTTGTCTATATATTCCATCTTTTCAATGTAAGCTGGGTTGGTTGGCCAAACAGTGTAGACAATGACTATTGATAGTACATTTTTGATCCGATTTAAACATAATGCAAAAGTCTTGAAGCTTTGATGAAAATATTCTAACGGTAACAGTCTGATGTATTGTATTCTCTCTTGCGTATGTGATTTCTTGTGTTCTTTATATTCACATCTATATTTTCTGTTTAAATCAGAACGTGATTTCAAATCTAGAATTCACTGCTCAATGCTCTAGATTCTCACCATTTAGATGAACTGTGTTTCTTCTAGGAAAACTCTGAATTCATCCCTAGCGGTGCTTCGAGCTGCTTCATGTGTTTTTCTCTTTCCACACACAATGATTTTTAACTAAAATAATGTAGCTCATTGATCCTTTATCCTCTCGAGTTCAGTCACTAAGTCATTTGTTTCTATCGTGCTCTCAAATCGACTTCATAGCCCAAGGTATTACTTTCTTTCACCAATAGAACCAAAAAATATTGTTTAAAGGTGTTAAATCTAGCCGATAGATTAAAGCGATATCCTGTACAGAGACGAAGCATCTAGAGAGAGCCCTCTCCAGGTCTGAAAGGCTAGTTTCAGGCCTCAAAGTTGGTTTGTAGGTTTCCTTTGTCATTCGTTTTCTCAGCTGAACAAAGTTTACAGAGTGCTAACATTCTGGTGTCGTTGTTGGGGATAGAATTGAATACATTTTCTTTGGGAGAATGACTAAAGCTATAGTTTTGACCCTTGAGAGTAACAGTGGGGAAAACATTTGTATTGGTTGAAACCTTTACCCTGGCGACTCCAGTGAAAAAGACCAGTACCACATAGTTGTACCGTTCAGAAAACCTGTCTCCGAAGACCATTTATACCAGAGCCAATCCTGACCCTAACCCTATAGAGCTTGTGTATGATCCCAAGATACTTCCGCGTAGGGTAAGGGAGCAAGCGCAATACCCATTCTATTACTTAGATGGAAATCTATCCTTTCCTAAGGACGGGGCTCGAAGCATTGATGATCTCGACTTTGATACCCTGTTCGAACAAACTTTGTTTAGTCCAAATCAGAAACCATCTTGGACCATATAGTATTTGACAAGGAAAGGTTTCGATCTTTAATCCTGCAAGATGCAAATCCCACTCAGAACATCCCCCAAATCTTGAACCCCCTAGAGTAATGGCTGCCATATTTTCCCCCTTGTTCTACTAGCCGAACTGCATGATTTTCCCCATAACAACAACCAGAGGATAAAACTATATGATGCCGAAGGAAACATGTCCTCCCAAAAGTACCTAGATTGGTTCAATGATTTCATTGATCTAGAAGAAGTATACCATGCAGATGCAAAGATGAGGTTGTTTGCGCAAATTCTTTCAGGGGAAGTTAGAAAGTGGTTCAAAGCCCTCCCAACAACAAGTATTCAAGACTTCACCGTGTTTGAAATGTTTTTCATTGCTAGATGGGGAGACAAAAAGAATCCTTTGCAGCTGCTGACGCAGTACAATAATATGAAGAGAGCACCGAAGGAGACGGTGCAAGATTTCTCGACCCGTATTATGAGGGTTTACAACTCAATTCCTACAGAAGTCCAGTTTCCTCCCGGGGCTGCGCAACTGTGATACACTGACTCCTTTGACAATGATTTCACCTTGCTTCTAAGGGAGAGAAGATATGAAAATTTAGACGCCATGATGAGCGACGCAATCGAAGTTGAGGCGGGAGGAAACCGCAAGGGGATGTGCAACCATCGACTTCTCGACCCTCAGAGGACAAGTTCGACTTGATGACGAAGATGATGGAGAATCTTATGGAAAGAATGTCCATGGGAAAAAATCCCGTCACCCAAGAAAAACATGATCCCCAACCCAGGAATCAGAACCCTAGAAGAGGTCTAGTCCCGCAGATCAGGCAGAGGGAGTAGAGAGACTAGGGCGACCAACAAATAAGGCCCCCATTCCAAAACAATTACGTAGATGAATATTTTGATCAGATGTTCGAAGAGAAAATGCATTGCTGCGATGACAAGGACACGCACGTGTTCTTGACAAAGGGAGAACATGATCAATACATGAACGAAAATGACGATATTATGCTAGAGATGAATGACAAGCTGTCTTGGGAAACGAGGGAATTCAGGAAAGGTTATCACAATTCCATCATGCATTTCCAAAAGCAATACAACCTCAAGAGAAAAAAGACATCTACGGAGCCTCAACAGACAAATCCCACAAGGGAGACTCAGCAGTTGAATCCCATAAGGAAAAATTCGACGGATATCCCTTCCACAAGATGACTGAAGCAAGACAACCTGACCAAGGATGAGACAGAAAGGGAAAATTCAAAGGAGGAAGTTCCAAGGAGAGCGCCAGAAACAAGCTGGGAGACATGTTTCAAGGAGGTAGAAAATGTCTCTCCCCCTTTTAACTTTGAGAACGAAATGGCCAACATTAAAATCTCTGTCCCTTTCAATGAACTCATCAATAAAGGAGAATATCGGGATGATATTATTAAAATGCTAAATATGGGGGGGACTCCTGACACTTTGAACGTCCACGATGATCACCCTACCATTTCGTTCGGTCTGCGCATGGAAGAGATGTGCGATGCTGAGGAAGTTCCCCGATTCTATGTCAGTCTCAAGGTCCATGACATGACCTTTCATAATTCCATGATGGATTCGGGCGCGTCGCAAAATCTCATGCCCAAAGTGATCATGGACGAGTTGGGTTTGGACATTAGCAGGCCCTATAAGGATCTTTTTTCTTTCGATTCAAGGAAAGTGAAATGTTTGGGTCTGATCAAAGATTTGGTTGTGTCACTAGCCCAAATCCCTTCTAAGAATCTGGTTATTGACGTGGTCGTGGCCGATATACCCCCTAAATTTTGCATGCTATTATCCAGGTCACGGGCCGTAAAATTGAAGGGAACTCTACAGATGGATGTGTCGTACGCCACCATTCCTGTCTTCGACCAAGAGAGACGACTATACAGAGAAGTACTACTGAAATAAATGGTGAGCATTAGGATGCAACTGAATAACCAACCTATCTACTCTGTCGACACTGATATCGGCTCCTCCATATTTTACAATGACTTGAGATTTGAAGAGGAAGAATCGATAGTTGTCATGGCCGCTGATGATAAATCCACATGACGAGCAGTAGAGTGTGTTGACCCGAGGAACTGTGTGAAGAACGAGATGTGGAACATGAGTTTCGACAGAGCCGCCAACAAGGAAGGGACAAGGACCGACGTATGGATAAGTCCTCCCAAGGTGGGCAAAAAAATCTGCTCATACAAACTTGCCTTCGACTGTAAAAAGAACATGGATGAGTACGAGGCATTGATTTTGGGCTTGAGAGTTTTGAGAGAGTTGGGTGCAAAGAGGATAGCAGTGCATTGATACTCTGATCTTGTTATAAACCAAGTGAAAGGCATATACAATTCCAAGCACCCCATGATGAGAGCATACAAAAACCTAGTGTTGGACCTCCTCGAAGAATTCTCAGAATATAATTTATCAACGATCCCAAGGGGGTAGAATCAAATTGCGGATGCCCTGGCTGCCTCGGCATCATTTTTTAAAATTCCCATTTTTCCCAAAAAAAAGTACGAGATCAAATTCAAACACAGGCCGACGGTGTCCGATAATATCAAGTATTGGTAGGTGTTTGAGGATGACAAACAGGTGGAGAGGTTTCTCCAAATGAGCGATGAGTTCGCTAATATAAACATTGATGATGAGTGTTGCTGCGAAGAAGATGAAAACACAGATGTGCACAGTGACGACGACCCTTTCCAGAACTAGGTAGCTGGAAGGGACATAATATAGCT
Source organism: Picea engelmannii (assembly GCA_009831015.1). NCBI lineage: Eukaryota > Viridiplantae > Streptophyta > Pinopsida > Pinales > Pinaceae > Picea > Picea engelmannii. Next base: position 246,183 of record ML814870.1, on the reverse strand, counting down.
AAAGAATAATATCATCCCAAAAGGATTAGTTCCGTTGGAAAAGTTGTTTGATGAAAATGACGTGGCTAGAAATCCCAATGTCACTGCAAACGACGAGGATGCTGAGGATTGCAATATCAGGACCCAGGAGAATCTGAATATCATCAAATTATCAAAGACACTCATTCCATAGGTCAAATAGGACTACATCAAGCTCATGAAGGATTTTCCCGACGTCTTTGCTTGGTGTTATGATGACTTGAAAGTTTATGACACTAAAGTGATTCAACACATCATTCCTCTCAAAGAAGACCAAAAGCCTTTCAAGTAGAAGATAAGATGGATAAATCCCTTGCTGCTGCCGCTAATCGAAAAAGAGGTAAAGAAATTTTCTAAGCCAAAATCATTGTTTCTTTAAGGTTTTCGAAATGGGTTGCCAATCTGGTGCCTGTAAGGAAAAAGAGCGGGGAAATAAGGTTGTGCGTGGATTTTTGAAATTTGAACAAAGTGTCCCTCAAGGAAAAATACCCACTCC
>ML814870.1:188381-201950 GCA_009831015.1 Picea engelmannii | reverse complement strand
GGATATATATAACTATGACTAGCTCCAGAATCAATCAAAATAACTATGGGTTTATTACCAATCTTACTTTCCACTTCAATCATGTGGGATTGATAGTCTTCTTGTCTATTGTACAATGTTGCATAGATCCTTGGCATGCTTTTTCCCATGTCCTGTACCGTCTCCTCTTGCTTGATGCAATACACAGTTTTCATATTATCTCCTTGGTGAGGACAATATTTATACATGTGATCTCCTTCACATCCCCAACACTTTATGGGTTGTTGTATTGGCCTCTTTCCCAAGGAATCTACCATTTTTTGATCGTCTTGAGATGGATACCTTTGTTGATGTGCTTGAGAACTATTCCTTTTGAAAGGTGTCTTGAACCCTTTCTTCCTTTGATCCATATTTCCTATCTTCTTGTCATCCCAGACCCTTTGGAAAGCTAGCTGTAATATCCCAAATCCGACCATTCTAGGAAAATTGCTAAACTGTCATGTCTACTATCTAATCTGATACACTGGGGGTTTTTGGATGCGTTTAAGCCGTGGGTTTTAACATGCTCGGTTTTTTTTGCATGTGTGTGTAGATAAATAAGTTGTTTATAGCATATGAATAAACATATAGATGGATAATGACACAAAAGACTATAAATCATATATTATGAGTTTTCTACTGGTTACAATGTCGTATGCGACTGAAAATAGAGAATCGCTTGGCTGGATTAGATCTAAATGGATATTATTTGGAATACAATAAATAAGTAAACTAGAAAGATGATACCTGGATGATACAAGATTGATGCTGGATAGGATGTGAGTTGGATGATCTTTTGTGCGCTACGAGAACTCACACGACAACTGCTGCGGAAATGGATTGTGCACCCTGATGGCTACACACCTAGGATATGACTGGAAATTATACCAAATAGTGAGTCTTGACCTCTCACTTAGTCCAGGTGACTGACAACCTAACAATCGACCCTTTGTTGATGTGTATGGACCCTGGATGGATCCCCCTGGGGAAATGTGCCCCCACAACTGCTGGAAAATGCACCCTAGTGATTCCTCTGTCGGAATCGACTGATAAGGGTCTCAAACTAAGAAACCTAGGTTCCTTTGAAACAGGTTGGAAGGATTTCCATGGGTCTAATATGATGATCTCTCGTGAACCCCAAATGTGTCCTCCCCAACTGTTGCACCCTCAATGGCTGAGAAATGCGCCCAAGATGATTTCTCCATCGAAATCTGACGAAAAACTAGGAAATAGAAGCATCCTTCCCTCCTCTCAACTGGGTCAAAGGGGAATCACTAGATTCTCCCTAACTAGGACAAGTTGAATCAATCTGATGTTTAGTAGCTACTCCCTCTGCCTGGACAAGTGCACCCTCACTGTTGCAATTGGATATCTACTGCTGAAGTATGATGGAATATCTGGATGATCTTCACAGTGACTAGGGTGTGTCTCTCAACACCGAAATCAACCTCTGGGTGTCTTCCTCCTGGAATCGACAAAGCTCTCTCCTCAACTGCAAAGTCCAAATATTCATAATATGAGTTAGGTTTCTTTACCTTTTCTTATAGCTTCCCGAAACCCTAATTCACTTTTGACCTATTTTAGCTCATCTTCTCCATTTTTAGTTCACTTTGGCTTAAAAGTCCTTTTAGTCACTTTTAGCTCAATTTCACTTTCGAATTATAACACCCTCGGCTGAAGTGACCTCTAGTAACCTTGTTTACCCTTGTATGGCCTTGGATATAGTCTAACAGGGATTTTTAGACTACTAAGCCTCCTCTCTGGAGATCCTATTGGAAAAGGGACATTATAAACCTCCCTTCCTGAGATTCCTTGTCCTCAAGCAATACCAATCCAAGATGCTATAACACCCACTCGCTCTTCCAAGTAACATCCTCTACTGGAAGCCCTCTCCATATGATAAAAAACTCTCTAATGACCCTGCTCCTCAGTTTCCACTCTTGAAACTCTAGTACCTCCTCCAGAACCAAATCGAACTGTCCCTCCTCATCCAATGGGGGAAGCTCCTCTGACGTGCTGATGAAATGTCCCGCAACCTTCTTGAGGCAAGACACTTGGAACACGTTATGGATTTGATTTCCTTCTGGAAGTTCTAGCTCATAGGAAACCTTGCCTACCTTGTGCATGATTCAGTAAGGTTCATAGAAACTAGGCTTGAGCTTCTCGACCCCAATATTCTTCAGAGATGAATGTCTGTAGGGTTGGATTCTTAGGAGTACCAAGTCCCCAACCTTGAAGATGCACTCTATCCTGTGCCTGTCTGCACTAATCTTCTGTCGATTCTGCACTATCTGTAGGTTCTCTTTCAGTAACTTGATAATTTCCCGACTCTCAGTGATACAATATTTGTCTTTGGGAGCTATACTCTCCCTGAAAACTAAGTCTATCAATGTGGGAGAATCATAACCATACAATTCCCAGAAGGGTGTCATGCCAGTGAACATGTGGAAGGTGGTGTTGTAGAAATGCTCTCCTAGATGTAGCCACATGACCCATGTTCTCTACTGTCTACTCACATAGTTTCTCAAATACCCCTCAACCCACTTGTTGACTATATCGATCTTCCCATCTGTCAGAGGGTGATAGCTGGTGCTGGGTGTCAACTTTGTCTGCACCAATATGAACAACTCCCTCCAGAATGTACCAATAAATAGACTATCCCTATCCCTACCGATGTTCCTCAGAAACCCACGGAGTCTGAAGACCTCCTTGAAGAATAACTCAGCCACCTGAACTGGGATGTAATATCTCAGTATGGCGTAGAAGTGAGAAAAATTGGTCAATATTTCGACCACCACATAGATGCAGTCCTTACCCTGAACCTTGGGTAGGCCTGTGATGAATTCCATCGATATGCTCTCCCATTTCTGCTCCGGAATGGGAAGTGGATGAAGTAGTCCTGCTGGAAGTGTATGCTCTAACTTGTTCTACTAACAAGTCACACACTCACTAATGTACCTCATAACATCCTGCTTGAGGTCCTTCCATGAGAACCTCTCTCTGATCTGCCTGTAGGTTTTGAAAAACCCCTGATGGCCTACCAATGGCGAATCATGAACTGCTGCTAAGATCTTCTTCTTGAGCCTTGAGCTTGGCACTAAGTAGACTCTGTCCTTGTATAATATGAAATTGTCAATGACCTTGTACATGTCATCCTGAACCTGCCCATCCAAAACCTCACAAGCGAACTTATTCTTGGAATATTCCACCAACAAATGGGATTTCCAATACGCTGAAACCTCCATCAAAGAACATGCTGTAGGTCTCCTAGACAATACATCAACCACAATGTTATTATTCCCCTTGACATACTCTATGTCAAAATCGAAGGCCTGCACCTTCGTCACCCATTTCTTTTGGTGCTCACTGAGATCCTTCTGCTCAAGGAAATACTTTAAACTGTTATGAATTGTTTTGACCATGAACTTGTTGCCCACCAAATATTGTCTGAACCTTGTCAAGGCATGCATGATCACTAGCATTTACTTTTCATAAATAGAATAAAACCTCTCGGATGACTGAGGTTCCTTCTCTTTAACACAATGGGGTGTCCTCCCTACATCAAAACTACCCTGATTCCCTCGTCGGATGCATCACACTCTAATACAAACGGTAAAGTGAAGTCTGGTAATTCTAACATTGGGCAGGTACCCATGAATTCCTTCATGTGATCAAAGGATTTCCGTGATTCATCATCCCAGATGAATACCCTCTGTCTAGTGAGATCTATAAGTGGTGCTCCAAGCTAATAAAAACCCTTGAAAAACTATCTGTAATAGATGCATATCCCAAAGAAGCTCCTAAACTCTATCACATTCATGGGCGTTGGCCAATCCATAATGGCCTTGATCTTCTCCTGGTGCACCTGTACCCCCTGCACACTGATAATGTGGCCCAATTAAAGTAGTTATGTCATACCTAATTCACACTTGGACTCTTTGGCATATTGTCACTGTGTCTCCATGATGTTGAGTACCTCATCTAAGTGCCTCATATGTTGCTTCCATGTCTTGTTGTAAACCAAGATTTCTTCGAAGAATAACAAGACATATTTCCTCAATTGATCCCTGAATATGTGATTCATGCAAGACTGAAATGTAGTCGGTGCATTGGTTAGCCCAAATGGAATAACCAGGATCTCAAAATGATCGAGTAGGCATCGCAATGTCATATTCTCTATGTCCTACTCTTAGATGATGATATGATGATATCCATAGCATAGATCAATCTTTGAGAAGAAAACTTCCCCATACAATTCATCCATCAACTCATTGATGGAAGGGATATGATACCAGTTATTGATGGTTTTCTTGTTCAAGGCCCAGTATTCGATGCACATCCTCATGGTACCATACTTCTTTAGAACTAAGACAAATGAAGAAGAGAATGGATTGCTGCTCGATCTGATGTGTCCCATCGCTAGGAATTCCTTAATTTATTTCTCTATCTCATCCTTGAACCTCCAAGGATGATGACAAGGTGATTTGATCATGGGTTTGTCCCCCTCCTCCAACTCAATGGTGTGCTCAAACCCCCTGTCAGGTGGTCTCCCTGGTGGAATTGACCCCAAAACCTATTGATGTTGTCCCAATAAGGTCCTGATCTATGTTTGATACCTTTTTTGACCATATGAATCCCTTTGTGTAGTGATCAAGCACTCTGCAACATACACTACCTCCCCATGCCTGAATATTCTCTCCATCCTCTTGGATGAAACTATCCTGGGTGCCCCTGTCGACATGCCCCTCAACACAATCCTCTTCCCCTCATAGTATTTGAACCTCATCTCCAATATTTGGTAGTTGGTGGTGATATTTCCCAAGGCGATCAACCATTATAATCCCAACACCACATCTGTGTCAGATAGGTCAACTACATAAAATGTGTCTCTCATGATGTAGTTACCTAGATTTATCTCCAAGTCCAAAACTCTATCTAGACACTCCACTGTGTGACCATCTTCTACCATGACATCAAACACCTCAAAATCCTTTTTCTGAAGTTCCCGCCTGAACACCAATGAAGCATAAATGAAGTTGTGCATAGCCCCACCATCTATCAGGGTGATTTCCCACAGTCCCTAAATAGTCCCTCTGATCTAGAGGGTGTCATACCCGGGAACACCAAAAAGGGTCGATATGAATCCTCCCTTTATTGGTTTTCATTTGTTATCCTTCTCAGGAGCCTGTGGCACTACTGGTAGGCGAGTCCCTACACGTGTCGATGATCTTCGGGGAGGCTGCTCCTCTGCATGTGATGACTCCTCTTATGAGCGAGTGGATCCATTGTCCTGCTCCTCCTCCTCACTATCCACACTGTCTGTTTCCACCTCAATATAATGGATCTCTCCCTTGCCCATGAACATATGGCCTGGGACCCAAGGGTCCTTGCAGGTGAAGAATATTTTATTCCTCATAAGCTCTGGCCTCGTCTCATCATCCAACTTCTCCTTTCCCTTCCACTCTCTCTAGAATGGCTTCCTGTCTCGATCCCTCTATGGTATGAATGGTTTGGAAAAGGGTTTAGTCTTCGATGCCGAGTCTGCCAAATCTCGAGTGTGTAAGATGGAATCCTGCAAGGTGTGAGTCTTGTATGCCTTCACCCATCCACTCAAGGGTTCTGTGAGCCCCTATGTGAACAACATAATCAACCTGGGATTTGAGATATTTGTCACTGCCACTACTACCCGCTGAAAACTGTGATGAATGCCTCTATTGTACTAGTTTGTCTCAACTGAGATAGATCCTTGAAATCGATCTCTGGATCCCTCTCATCAAACCTGTCCATGAGTCTCTTTGTGAACTCCCTGTAGGAGGTGATGTGACTGTGACCCAATGTCACCATTGCATGATGCCACCACTCTTGTGCCTCACCCTCCTAGTGTAGGGTAGAGAAATTGATAGCCTCTGTCGTGGTTATCTGGTTGATATTGTAGTACGTGCTTAACTTTTGTACCTAAGCTCTGGAAGTGCATTTGGACGATCTGTCAAAATAAGGTATGGTGAGTTTACCAACTTTCCGGATGAAATCCATGTTATGCCCCTACTGTTGTTGTCCTTTCTCTCTGAGGATCTCTGGGCCGGTTCGTAAGTTTGAGTCCATAATACTCGACCATGGTCATGTCACGATGGAAGTGACGACCCAATGTTGCGTTCTTGTACTCTACAATTTCCTCTGCCTGAGTGGGCGGTCTCTGTGCTATCGACTGTTGTGCTGCTGCTCGGGGTGCCCTATGAAATATAGGGAAATATGGCATGGGAATCCTACTCGAAGAGGTTTATGTGCAAGTAGGTGAATGGGGTATACTTCCTTCCCTTGAGTTCCCCTATGCTACATGTGGGGATTGTGTGTCCGAGGTGCTCACTATAGGCAATCTATTATCCATCTGCGTCGGGGACTGAGTCATGGCTTGCTGACTGAACACCAGATTGATGAGTACATGCATGAAGGTTGCCTCTAGTTCCATGGGGTCCTTGCCACTTCCATCTGGTCTCTCATACCTGTCTCCCAACATCCTCTCCGCCTCACACTCTACCTCATGCTCTTCCCTTGTCTCTGCTTCCCTCTATGCCTCTTCCTCTTTCTATGAACTAGGAGGAAAGGGGGGAAAATCAGATCTAGGTCTCCTCTCCTTGCATCTATTTTAAGTGATGTACTAGTCACCTACTTTCTCACGGTCCTCTGGTTCACCTACTAAACTCATGTTCTTTAGTCATAGGATGGCATGACTAAAGCTCTGATACCATTGTAATATCCCAGATCCGGCTAGTCTAGGAAAAATGATAAACTATTGTGTCTACTGTCTCATCTGATACACTAGGGGTTTTTGGATGCGTTTAAGCTACAAGTTTTAACATGCTTGGTGTTTCTCACATGTGTGTGTAGACAAATAAGTTTCTTACAACATATGAATAAGCATATATTATGAGTTTTATGTTGGTTACAATGCCGTATGAAGATGAAAATACAAAATCACTGTGCTAGATCAGATATAAGTGGATCTTAGCCAAAATACAATAAAGAAGTAAACTAGAAAGACGATACCCGGATGATAGAAGACTAATGCTGGATATGATGTGAGTTGGATGATCTGTTGTGCACTACGACAACTCACATGACAACTATTGCAGAAATAGATTCTGCACCCTGGTGGCTACACACCTCGGATATGAATGGAAAATGTCCCAAACAATGCACCTTGCCCTCTCACTCAGTATGGGTGATTGAAATCCTGACAATCAACTCTCTGCTAATGTGTCTAGACCCCAGATGGATCCCCCTGGGGAAATGCACCCTTACTAGTACTGGAAATTGCGCCCTAGTGATTCTTCCATCAGAATCAAATGATAAGGGTCTCAAAATGAGTTCCCTAGGCTCCTATGGAATGGGTTGGAAGTATTTCCTTGGATCTAATATGATGATGTCTTAGGAACTCCAAATGTGTCCTCCCCAATTGTCACACCCTCAATGGATGAGAAATGCGCCCAAGATGATTTCTCCGTCAGAATTTGACAAGAAAATAGGAAATAGAAGCATCATGCTCTCCTCTCAATTGGGTCAGAGGTGAATCATTGGATTCTCCATGACTGGGACAAGTCGAATCAATATGATTCTCAATAGTTGCGCCCTCTACCTGGACAAGTGTGCCCTCAATGCTGCAGCTAAATATCTGCTGTTGAAGTATGATGGAAGATCTGGATGATCTTCCTGGTGACTAGGGTGTGTCTCTCAACAACGAAATCAACCAACTCTGGGTGTATTCCTCTTGGAATCCACAAATATCTCTCTTGAGATGTGCTTCTCTCCTCAACCATCAAGTCCAAATCATCATAATATGAATTAGGTCACTTTACCTTTTCTTATAGCTATCCAAAATCCTATTTCACTGTTGACCTATTTTATCTCATCTTCTCTATTTTTAGCTCATTTTGGATTAAAAGTGCTTTTAGTCACTTTTAGCTCAATTCCACTTTCGAATTATAATACCCTCGACTGAAGTGACCTCTAGTAACCTTGTTTACCCCTGTATGGCCCTGGCTATAGTCTAACGAGGGTATTTAGAATACTAAGCCTCCTCTACAGAGCTCCTATTCATAATGGGACATTACACTAACCTTCCTCTATTCTGCTCATACAAATACTTAGCCTTTCTTATGGCTTCTTCTAAATTCTTGGGCTCATAAAATTGAATTTTATCCTTGTGGAAGCATGGCAGTCCACTCGGGAACCTCTGGATTTTGACCTTCTCATCTCTGATGAAGCTCACATTCCTAAGAAGTTCCAATAAGTTTTTCTCGTATTCATCCATAGTCATGTTCCCAATTTTGAGTTCAAAGAACTCTTGCATATTCTTGTCATAATATTGCTCTGACAAGTATTGTTGCTGAAAATCTTTCTTGAACTTATTTCAAGAAATTCTTTTCTCATCAAGGTGCTTAACTTGCTTCAACCATTCCCACCACATATATTCCTTTCCTTGAAGGTGATAGACTGCAATTATGACTTTTACATTTGATGAGTAATCATGTAACTAGAAATATTTCCTCATTCCCAACAACCATGTTTTTTCATCTTCTCCTTTCTTGTTTTCCCCATCAAAAAATGGCGGCTTGATCTTCCTAAGCTCTCCTTGCAAGATGTTTGACCCATGTATCCTTATTTTATGCATGACATGAGATATACTTGGGATTCATGTCAAACTCAAACGTGCATATGCTCCTCTGGTTGAGTTCCCTGGGGAATGATGATGTTGATGCCTGCTAATACTCCTTGACTGTCTATATCATCCATGATCATTTCTCCTATCATGATATCTAGATGTTTCTACTTGCCTGGCACTAGATTCTTATTTTATGCCAAAATATGTGTTGACTTGATTCTGCAACATATTTAGGCTTTGTAGTATCTTCTCCTCAGCTTTCAAGATCTTTTTATTATCAACCCTATAACTCTACACCTCTCTTTGTAGGCTTCTCATAGTTACAATCTCTTTCCCATCTCTTCTTTCATTAGACTCGGTCTCAACATTACCAATGTTGACATGCATACCTATTATTTCTTCTTTGTGGTTGTAGGACCCTTAAGCATCCTCCACATCTCTAGTTCTCATATAGTAACTAAATTATATTTTTTTGTATATCTAATTCTACAAGAATGTGCATGCAATAATTGTTGTTAGAATTAAGCATATTGAAAAATATTTATTAATTAGATTACATGTTATTCTTCACATCCATTTATGAAGAAAATGATGCACCAAGTAAAAATCTAATTCCTTAAATATATTATTCTCCAAAAAAGCTCTCCAACGATTGTACTCATACCTCATTTTGAGTTCCGAGTGAAAAGTTGGAACATTCACAAGTTGTAATTTCCCACTCACTTATTGTCACATAAATATATTTATTACTTCTCATAAAATTTTATTGCCCAATTTAAATTATGGGTGGATAAAGGTCTTCTCCTCCTCAATACCTTTCTAATGACTATTCATTTTCTCAAATTTGAGCTTCAAGATAAAATTTATGGTCCAAAGAAATTTTGAATATTTTTCCCAATTTATCCCTATATGGTACAAGTGTCTTATTTATCTTCTTGCACATTTTCACTTACCCAGATACCAAATGTGGCTCCATAGTTGTCTTCTATGGCTCATAATATTTCCATAGACTGCTCTTGTGCCTCAAATGAACGTCTAAGCAAGGATTTATGTCATCTGGAAGTAAATTGGTGCCAACAATTTACCTCAACTATTTTGGCCATAACTTTCTCATACGAGCTCTATTTTGCACATGTAATAGCTCATTGAGTAGCTATCTCTTAGTTATTTTATATAAGTTGCAAATGTAGAGTGAACAAGGTGGGTTTTGATTGCCTAAAAACGTTTTTTATGGCCTCAAAATCGTCCCACAAATTAATGACCTCCAAAATTCCAAAAAAATCATAGAAATTTATTTGTTTTTAGTGATTTAATCTGTGTTGTTGATCTCAAATCGAAAGAAATATGGATCGTTGATCTTCTCTCCATCAACGATTAATGATTTATTATTGTAAACCCAACTTTCCCACCGATTTCCCCAACTCTCGATCATCGACCATTGGTCATTTTTCTTCATAAACCAAAAGTTTCCCACAAATCTCATCGATCCTAGACCATCGATGATTGACCATTGACAAATGATTTTGATGACCAACTTAGTTACAATTTCAATGAACCCCCACCATCGAACATCAACCATCTCTTGTCCAATATGAAAACTATGCTGATGTGGCATGACACGTAGAGGATGACATGGCATGAGACGTCATCCAAAGGAATCAACTTGGATGACGCGACATGGCATGCCATCACCCTCTTTTCCTTTATCAATGATCAACCATTTCTCTTGGACAAATTTAAAACACCTTGCTAAATTTTTTGATGCTTGATCATCGACCATCGACGATCGAATATTTCTCTCAGTCAAATGAAAACTCTTGCTGAATTCTACCGATCCCCGATCATCGACTATCGACGAACGCCAATCTATTTTGGATGCATGAAAATTTCACCAAATTCTATCCATCCATGATCATCGACCATCGATGATCGATGATCCTTTTTGGATGCATGAAACATTTTCCAAATTATGCCAATCCCTAAACATCTTCCATCGATGAATTTTGTTGGCAAACTTCAACACATAGAAATTTTGACCGAATTCCCTGACGAATTTGGATCATTGATCTCCCAGTTAAAATGATCTCATCTGTCAATTATGTTCCAACCTCCCAATGACCGAAGTAAATCCAGATCGTTGATCTATCTCACCTTCCCAATTGACGAAAATGAATTTCGGTCTTCGATGTGCTAACTTTTCCAAACTTTGAAAACATTTTAAGTTTTTAAATTTACTAAAATGAATCTGGGCCATTGATCTCGAGATCGAATGTAATCTCGTCCATCGATTCCTCAACTATGCCCAAATTCTAGTGCAACCATTATAACATGAATTTTGACTTTGCAGGTCGAATATAGATGATTGACATCATAAAAACCTCTCATATAGTTTTGAGGCATTCAAAACTCGATTTTTCCCGTGAATTTGGGGATCTCACTTTGATTTTTCCACCATTTCCCCCAAATGCGCCATAGATCAAAATCTGTGACCATGAATTTTCCCAAATTCACACTAGTTCTTATCGCATATGAGTCCATTGTTGAACTAGAAGCCTTGATACCACTCTGTAATGTACCCAACCCCTAGCTGGGTCACTTCACTGCTAAAACGACCCAATTGAAATTCCTGATACCAAATCTATATGCGGAAATAACACACAACATGGCATTCAAACTCATGCAAATGTCTATGCTACTCAAAAACGTAATTACAACTACTATAACTGTGCACAACAACAACTAAACAACATACAAGAACATTCAACCACATAAATATATATTTTAATGCATCATTATGCTCACAACAAGTAGGATTTAACTAAGATAACTCAGAGTAAATTGCATAACAACTATATCAACATTTAACATAAATAAACACAACAAATATAACACTTATCTTATGAAAGTATGCAACCTGTTGTAGAGGACTGATGTTCCTCCCAACCACAGCCTTGTTGTTCGAGTTCTCAATAGCAAGACACCCCCAAGATGGGGCTATGAATCCACAAGAGATGGTGGTTGCTAAATATGCCTAATGTCCCCCTCTCATAGTCAAAACTCACAACTAATTCCAGTCCACCAACTCTCTTCCCCTCAACCTGCACAATCCAAGGGATGGAATCCCCCTTCACTGCTGATAGTCCCTTAGGCATTTCCAGTCCCCTCCAGGGATTCCAACATAGGTTGGAAAAAAATTCTATTTGTTGGGCCCTTAGGAATTCTACAGTTGCATCAAGAATTCACCCAACAATAAAACACATGCTTCCTTGGTGAATTTCAAACAACACATTACTCCCGGGAACACAACTTCCTTATCCATGAATTTTTATCTTCAAACAACGACCAAGATTTCCCACAACAACTACCTTCAAGATTCAACACTCAAAACTCTATTGTTGGCCAGAAAACTCCATGTAAAAACTCCCCTCTATGCAAAAATGTGAATGTGCAATTCTGGTTTCCTACCGATACAAATTTCCCCTCTTTCTCTTTCTTGTTTGATTTGCACTCTTCCCGAAGATGATTGTACTCAACCCTCATGGTCTTAATAACTATGGGATATGACTCTCACACCCACCCTCTTACATGAATCCAATGATTGGGCTCTAGAAAAAAACAACTAATGGAAGTTTCATGGTAGCATAATTTATAAAAGAATAAAAAATGGGTTTTGGTTTAATAGACATGGGTAAAATCTCTGCCCCATTAGACCCTTTCCATCTCTTGTGGATACTTAGCCCCTAAATCTCCATCTGTGTCCATCTGCAGCTGGTGATACATTTTATTTATTATATTCAATTTACATCATTTACATATTACATCACTTTGGCTCTTGGCCATCCATTACATTTATATTATACATCGCTAGTTTGGGGTTTGAAAACAAGGATTTTACAGTTGCTTCTTCATGTTCTCTCATTACTTCCACCATTTTCTATAGTGATAGAAATACACATCCTTTTTTAAATTTGCAGACACAACAAGGTTGAAGTATGAGTATACTTTCATATTTTTGGGTTCTTACTTAAGAAATCATCTTAAAATTTCAAGGAGGAAACAAATGTGATTCTATAAGGGATTCGATGGCATGTTGCAATTTATTATTTTAGTACAATTTAGTTTTTATATGCAAATATCCCTTGCGTGCTTCTCTTGACCCAAACAATCGTTCTTCAAGTTTTAATTTGCACTTACAAAATAACAACATACAATTTCTCACCATAGAGAATGTGCAACTTGCAAAGTGTACATTACTTATGAGCCCATTTGTTTCCAAGTTACATTTGAGTATTATAAATATGGTAGTTTTCTTTTTTAGGAAAAGGAAGTGTTAAGATAGCATTGGTTCTAAGATATCAAAATTCCAAAATTCTACTTGGAATTGCAGTATTCTTGTTGTAAGATAACATATCTGAACTTTAGCAAGGGAACCAAAATTTTTCCTTTGGTATCACTTCTCTTTCTTGTTCAAATCAGGAATCTGATGGAAGACCATCGAAGGGAAATGCCAAACAAGAAGGCATATCAAGGTGGAAATGTGGAGGATATGAAACAATAGTTGGTCACATAAGAGAATCAATTTACATGGGAGTAGGATCCAGGCTAGATATAAAATCAAATTCCAGGAAAAAATAGAAGGTTTAATCCTTTCATCTACTCTGTTAATAAGAAACAAAACCCCCTTGACTACTATTCACAATAAAAATACCCTAAAAAAACAATAAAAAAGGGAGGAGGTACCTGGCATGGAAGGAACTACTCCTTGATGTTCATACCTTTTTCTTCTCCTTAGACACATGGGAAACCAAGATCCCCCATGATGATGATGGCTCTCTTTGCCACAAAGACAAAGGTAGATTGGAACTCTTCTCCATCAGATAATGGAAGAAAAA
>ML814870.1:157082-188281 GCA_009831015.1 Picea engelmannii | reverse complement strand
TATTTCAAAATCAAATGCAACAACAACAGATAACAAAAATCTTATGGAGGTTAACTTGGCAACGGGAGAAAAAATCTCACCAAAATCAATTCCCTGATCCTGGGAATAACCCTTTGCAACTAACCGAGCTTTGTATTTCTCCACTTTTCCTTCTGCATTTAACTTCTTTTTAAATACCCATTTTCTGCCAATGATATTTCTTCCAATTGGCAACTCCACTAGATGCCAAGCCTCATTCTTATCCAAAGATGCCATTTCTTCATTCATGGCCCTTTTCTAGAGATTTTCATCCTTTGAATCCACTACCTCCCTGACAGTTCTAGGATCATTATCAGTAATAGACAAAGCAAAATTTCAATAGAAATCAGATGGAGTACACCTTTCCGGTAGCCTTCTTTCTCTAACCAATCTCCTCAATATTGGAGTATGATGATCTTCTTCTTTTGATTCCTGTTCTTCTGTAGAGTCCGACTCATCATCTTTTAAATCAAACTCTATTTTCTCTAGTTCTTCCTTACTTGGTAGGACTTCCTGTTTAACAACATCCTTCATGTCTCTAAATACCACATCTCGGCTATACACTACCTTCTTAGTTTCTGGGTTCCAAAGCTTATAACCTTTGAGACCATCTTTGTATCAAATAAAGATACACTTTTTGGCCTTCTTATCTAGCTTACTCCTGTTTTCCTTTGGAGCATGAACATATGCATCACAACCAAATACCTTGAGATGTGTGCGAGAAGGTTCCTTACCAGTCCATACCTCTTGTGGAGTCTTTTCATCCAACGTTGATGCGGGTGATCTGTTGACTAGGTAACATGCAGTACCCACAGCCTCTATCTAGAATTCTTGCCCTAGCCCGACACCACTGAGCATGCACCTTGCTTTTTCCATCAACGTCCTCTTCATTCTTTCTGCAACTCCATTTTTTTGAGGTGTATATGGAGTAGTCTTCTGCCTTTCTATACCACACTTCTTACACAATTCTTCAAATTCATTCCTGCAGAAATCTCCACCATTATCTGTCCTTAGAACCTTAATTCTTTTCTTTGTTTGATTCTCAACAAGAGCCTTAAACTCTTTAAACCCGTCAAAGAATTTGGATTTCTTCCTAAGGAATTATATCCAAGTATTCCTCGAGAACTCATCTATAAATGAGACATAATACATAGATTTTCCCAATGATGGGACCGACACAGGTCCAAAAACATCACTGTGAACTAGATCTAAGATTCTTTCTTCCCTCTTTTCACCTGAGGGGAATCTTACCCGATTCTGCTTCCCATATGGACAATGTTCACATAAATCAAAATCCAGAGAGTAGTTAGACATACCTTCAACCATACCTTTATCGTGTAGTAGTCGAACACCCCTCTCTCTGATATGCCCTAGTCTTTGATGCCACAACATAACCTTTTCTCCAAAGACTGTAGGAGTTCTTTCTTCTTCAACTCCAATATCAAGAACAATAGAAATATTACACCCATCACTAATAGTGCTTCCTTCCAGCTTATACAGAGTTCCAAACTGAACTCCTTTCAACAACACCATTGCTCCTCAAACCATCCTGCATGTTTCCTTTTCAAATATTGTTTTTACCCCTGCATCGTCCATTTTTATTACATAAATCAAATTTCTAGCCAAACCTGGGATGTGCAGAACACTAAGCAATGTTCTAATCCTTCCATCTATGATCCTCAACTTGAATTTTCCTCATCTTATGATTCTGGTTGTCGAATCATCACCTAAGAAAACATTACCTCCATCATACTTTTCATATTTGTAGAACCACTCCCTGTGGGGAGTCATATGGAAGAATGCCCCAGAGTCAACCAACCATGCCTCATGATCTGCATGTGTGCTTGAAGAAGCCAATTACACATCCCCTCCTTCTTCCTTGGAGGTCTTTTCTTCTGTAGAATGAGATTCTTCAGATCCCTTCTTTTTCTCAACCTTGGATCTACATTATTTCTTGTAGTAACTTTCTTTTCCACATCTCCAACATACCCTTACAAACTTTCTGGGAGATTTAGATCTACCCTCAGACTTAGATCTCCCACTTGAGAAATTGGATCTATTCCTTTCCTGGGAGCGTCCTCTTGCAAACAATGCCTCTGTGATCAGTCCTTCCATATTCTTCCATCTCATTTCCTTTGACAACAAGGATGAGACCACTTCATCAAACTTCAAGGCAGTTGTATTACTATGGCCACAACCAGACTATCCCAGGAGTCTGGTAAAGAACACAATAAACTAATACATTTATCTTCATTTGAAATTTTAATCTCAACATATACTAATTGACTTACCACAGTATTGAAGACGTTCAAATGCTTTGCCACCGAGTCTCCATCTCTCATCCTCAGGTTATACAACTTCTTTCTCAGGAATAGTTTATTTACCAGGGACTTAGACTGATACAACTTCCCCAAATTTTCCCATAAATCCTTGGCTGTAGCTTCCTCTGACACATTCAGTAATACTGAATTGGAGAGACACAGTCAGATTGTGCCCTTTGCCTTCCGATCCAACGTTTTCCAGTCATCTACAGAAGTTACTGTAGGTGCAGTACCTGGATCTACCACAATCCAATGATCTCTATCCACCAACATATCTTCCATATTTAGCTTCCACAACTCAAAACTTTTCCCATTAATCTTCTCAATCTCCATATTTGAATTGCTTTCCATTTCTTTTCACCTGAAAAATCAATACCATAGATCTCCCACTGTAACAAGGCTTATCATAGTCCCGAGCCAAACCCTTGACTACAAGGGCGTCCCCTTGTAGCCAACAAATCTCTGATACCAAATGTTGATTATAACCTTGTACAATATCTACTACAAACAGATATTCAGTAAAAGAACAAAAAAGATACAATGACAAATACAAACATTACACATAGATTTTTCTCCTAGAAACCCAAACCGGGAAAACCAACATATTGTATATTCATTCATGTATGTTTTACATTGTTTACAATACAATATACATATATGAGCCAACGACATCCAAAACCCTAACCCAATGACCTTGATTAGTTCAAAACCCTAATTCCTTAATCGTAAATAGAAAACCATTGGCAAAAACCATGTGCTGAAAAACCACCTAAATATGTGACATGTTTCCCGAGGCAGAAATGTTTTTTCTCGGGGGCACTTCCCCTGAACCCCCATGCAGGGGGAATTCACCCCCCTGCGCGCCTAGCGCATACACTCAGACACTACTACTCATGCAAAGAATATAACACATACCCAACACCATGTATATTCAAAATCCTTTATGGAAATAATTAACCCAACCAAAATTCCAAACTTGCTAATTCCACCCATTGGAAAAAATTCACGCTTAAAATTTTCCATGAAAAAATGTAAACCCCCTAATTCCACCCATGGACTAATTTTTTCACTTAAAATTTTCCATGAACAATTGTAAAATTCTTATAAATTATTTGCACTTTCCATTTATCTTAAACAATAATTTTTTTATCCATAGAAAAATATTTAAAAGTAGAGATTTTGGGTTTATATTTAATTTCTTTGTGTTAATTGGATATAGTTTAGGTGGTTATAGGAAACGTTATTAACCTCCTCATCTAAGTTCAAATCTCACTTTATGACATGTTTTTTCTTAGTTCACCAATTGTTGATGAATTATATATGATATATTCATGAGTTGTTGACCTCGGATTGTACCTTAAAAAATCTAGGGTTTACCATGGGTACTATCCTTAAAATGAGAATAAGTGTCGCTTTATATGGGATGTGTGTAAAGTGTATGAAGAAACATATGCATACAAAGTGTTTGACATGATGCATGCATGTATATTGAATGCATGGCAAGTGTTTGATAGAATGATTGCATGCCAAGTATTTGAAGAAATTTTTGTTCAACAATTTTTTGATGTAGACCATAGTAAAAAGGTAAAATTTCATATTATGATCAAGTTATGGAAAGGGAAAGATGAAGAAGCCTACTAGGAATGTGGTAGAACAAGACACTTCTTGGAAATTATTGGGATTTTTTTTATCCACGCTTGCGCGCATCCTTCTTAACGCTAGGTAATTTATACCTAGGGTTCGTCCACAGTTGTCCAACAAAAACCCCAGAGCATCAACATATCAATCCTCAGCCAAGGTTGAGGAAGGTCTCACTTGAGATGCAGGGAGGATCACATAGACCATAAGGTCTTGTGACAGGGATGAAGGATAAACACATGAAAAGTCATTAGGATTGGCATCCATGAAACTCATATCTAAGAGATTTATAGGACTAAGCATTAAACCAATACACACACATATTCAATTCATACATAATAGACACATAATGGAGCCGATCTGTCACATATTTATTACTAGAGACATTCCATCACAATAGAGTTATACATTACGCATGGAAGATACATATGAAAACCAAAAAAATTCATATCTTCTCTATATAAATCCTTAGAGTTACAACACATTGCGTAATGTGCCTTTGCTCAACACTCAGACATATACATACACATAAATATATTCAAAGTATTACATCATTACAACTGGCAGAGAGAAAGATCAATACTGACGACTCAATGAATTAATTTTCCTCCATATCTAACTAGTATAACTCGCTAGCCCTATTTATGATATTAGTGGTTCCTTTTATATCTTTCGCTGCTGGGGAGCATTGTCTCTTTCTGTTCTGCTCATTTATTTTCCTAACAAAACTACCTCGCACACTTCTGGTGTTTTCCAACACTCCATATATACTTTCTATATCAATGGAAATCTTAAATGCATGGCCAACTTATCCTCTGTCCATCCCACGTCCTCGTATGATATTGGCAATAATCATTCGAGGAGATTTCTTGATGATTCCTTTCTTGATTCCGGCGGGCGTCTTCTTGATTTATGGTGTAACTGAAAAAAATTGGACCAGAGTGCACTTAGTAGACTTCAAGATTGGTGGGAAACTGACAAAACTTGGTCTAACACACATTTTATGTCATTCCATTCACATTTCCTTAGGCGCACACAAAAATATGTAATGAGTGCGCACAACTTCATTTGTGCGCATGCGCAAAACTGAACCCAAATTTTTTGGGTGCCAACAACCACTACTATTATCTGGCTCATCCTCGAGCCAACTGCTGCAATTTCTAAAGTTGAAAAATTTGATTAAGAGCAGCTCATATTTATTTAAATAAAGTTGTGATTGCAACGAGTTGTGCGGCCCTAAATCTTCACTGGTTTCTGTGGAGGTGAACAAGGGATTTGTTCAAAGTTCCCCATTTAGCACCAACTACTGAAGAGAAGTGAGAATTACTTAAGATAGAGCACCATTCTCTTCTTGTATTTGTGTTATGGCGCGAGCATATTGAATAGGACATGTTAGCTTCTCTAATCCTAGGGTGTTGAGGGTCGATGACGAAATGGGGGAGCAAGGTTAGTAACAACGAGAGTGCATGGGTGAACTTGGCCTGGCCTCACCACTCTTGGGGGAAGGTAGATGATGGTAGAGGAGGGGAGGTCTCTGAGTGATCTAAAGAGTAGGGACCCTCCCTTTGAGAAAAGGGGATGATGCATGGCGGTTTCTCACACATCTATGTGCTGAGAACGCTGGTGAATCGCCGTGGGTATGAAACACAGTTTGGGGAACTATGGTGGGTGGAGATGATACTGGGTAGGAAAGAAAAAGGAGGGATTGTTTCCAAGCAGTGGGTAATAGACTGAAATTTTGCATACAAATGATGGGAAAGAACTGAAAATGCTCGGTCGAATTGGACATAACAAGGAATGGAAAGTCTGCTAGTCATCGTCATGATAAAGGAGTGGAGAAGTCGGGAGAAAAGAAAGGGGCGTGGAGAAATACTCCAACAAGAGCGTCGAAGGGATGATATATATAGATATAAGAGGGTGGGGAACATGGAAAGGGGGAGGAAGAATATTCAATGAGGGTTAGCTTGGAGAACAGGTAGAAAATAGCTGCGATATTTGGCTCATGGGGAGATCGATATATCTGATCCACTGTACTGAAGTTTCTTCTTGGGGAAAGGGGTGGTATAACTGACCGTGTACTCGTGGCATGTGTGAAATTCCCAACTTGGATTACTTTCCCTTTCAATGGATTGAATTTCCAGGAAATTATTCAAAAATCCTCATGAATTGTCAGACCAGACCCATATCCTGTAGCTATGTCAGAGCATCAACTGGATTTGGAAATATGGAAACATTATCAAACTGTCACTCAAGGTCATCCATTTTCTTAACTGATGTGAATGTTGTGTTTTTCAAAAAGGTACTTTATTCCAACTATGAGATGTGCTACCTATTGTACACCTTATACTAAATCTAGTCTATCTCGTTTCAAAAATTAGACTGGAAATTTTAAATGACAACACCCCCCTCTAGGCCATAGTAAACCTTTAATCTAATTCCATTAATGAGTCCCTTGAGTGGATGATCATGTACAGGTTCCATATTGGTGTCACCTACTTCACTAATATAGACTACTCGGAAAGGACCCAACCAACACATGTAGAGCTTGCCTGAATGGTATAAATATTTATTTTTGTATAATAATATTAAGTAGTCAGGCTGGAGAATATTTTGGCGGGTGTTCCATTCGTGCCATTCCTTCTGTCGTTATTTCTCAACAACTTGACTGAAATCAATCATCATATGGTCTTCTTTGATTTTCATTAGCTCGTTTAACCTATGCTGAAGTGACTGATCATTGGTCATCTCGGTGGTGAGGGCGACCTTGAGGCTAGGAACATCAAATTCTAGCAGCCTGACCACTTTTTTGCCAAAGGAAAGTCATAATGGCATGCACTTCATTAGCCTTTTGCATGTGGTTCGATAATCCCATAATACTATTGGGATGCATTGATCCCAATCATCACGCTGCACATTGCAAACTTTTGTTAGAGCATGTTCTAAAATTTTGTTGAAAGCTTCCATTGTCTCGTTGGATTGAGGGTGATAAGGGATGTTCTTCTGATGATGGATCATGAATTTCTAGGTGAGTTGTTGAATAATTTCATTAACAAAATGTGACCCATAGTCACTCATCAACACCTTTGGACATCCAAATAAGGTGATGATATTCTAAAAAATAAAGTGTGATGCAGTTTCTATTGCACAATCCTTGATTGGTGCTGCTTTGGCCCACCTTGTGAGTTATTCAGTCGTATTAACGATGTAGTGCGCCCTTGTTCGATGAGTGGGAGGATTGATGGGCCCAAAAAAATCCATTTCCCATTTTTCAAAGGACTCAAGTGCAGTCACAGGGAAAAATGAGAGATCATATATGCGATAGGATTTTTAACAAGTTGACATACGTCACAATGTTTGAAGTAGTATTTAGAGTTTGCGAAGAGAGAGGGCCACCAAATCCCTACCCGTGGTAGCCTTACCGACATTGTTGCCTCCAACAATACCTTCATGCACCTCATAAATGAGGGATTCTAGTTCGTGTTCTAAAGCACAATGCTGCAGGATGCCATCTGCACCCAACTTATACAATTGTCCGACAATCAAATGATAATCAACACTATGGGTCACCATTTTTTGACGTTGTTCAAGAGTATAGTCGGTGGGAACCTGGCCAGTGATAAGGAATTATGCTATTTCGACCAATTGATCAAGTACGACTTCGACTCGGAAGAGATGTGCATTTGGGAGTTCATCATTGAAGCTTGTAGCAGCTTCCCTAGTCGGAATCTGCGATAGATGATCCGATACAACATTGTGTTTTCCTGGATTAACAAAAAAATCGAAGTCAATTTCTTGAAATAGAAACAACCAACAACATATTTTTCTACCCAACACTAGCTTGTTGACCAAATACTTGATGACAAAATGATTAGTGAAGAATTTTAAAGCTGACCCCAACAAGTAGTGGAGAAATTTTTGCAAGGCATATACCATGGACAGGCCCTCATGCTTGGTTGTAGTATAATTCTTTTCAGAATTAGACAACCTCCGACTGAAAAAATAGACCGGATGATCGATGTTTCCCTCCCTTGGTTGTGTAAGAATGATGCCTAGAGCAATGGAGGAAGCATTGACGTGGAAATGGAAGAGCTTCAACCAATTAGGGGAAATCAAAATGGGCGCAATAATGATCCAGGTGGATATTGGTGGCCACCCACCTATTTCGTTGGCTCAAAGAATAGTTTCCATTTTGGAAATTTTTTTATAGTTTTTTTGGGTCCCAAACTTCCCAGACCGTTTTGAGGCCCTAAACGATGTTTTTTGGGCTCAACAACGCCTAACATATATTTTTAGATAAATGCTAGGATAAACAGAATATGTACTCCTCGAATATACCTTTCCAATGGTGTATCAAGCGCCCCAAACAAAGATTGTATGAAAAAGTTACATCCTTGGGAAGTTGATGTATCAACTACCCCCATCAGGGCCCACAAAACATTTGGCATTTCATCTCCTGGGGTTTGGGTTTTGTATGTTTAGGGTTTTCTCATTTATGTTTTATGTTAAAAAGGCCTTTGGAGCCTCATTGTACTCATCTTCTTGCGAATGAGTGTAGCCCTCACATCTCTTCTCAGAGATAATATACCATCACTCGAGCAAGTTTGTTTCAGTCTACTTTTTTACAGTTTCAACAGGTTCTCTTTATTAATAGAAGTCACGTTTGAATGTATCTCTATGTGTTTCTTTGCTATACATATGTATTTCATTTCATTCCATTTATAAATCCAGATCAATGGTATCAAAGCAATTTTCTCTTTATTTGTTTCTCTGTGCATGTCCCTAATGAGGTTAGGGTACAAGGAGTTGGGAATCAAAGTAGTTGTGCCCTTACAAGAATGTTCCCGCAGATCACTACGACCTCCCATGGCGGAAAAAAAGAGAGATGATGGAGCAAGAGATCCTTTTAAATTGTTGCTCGAGGAATCCTTTACGTGACAAAGGAACGAGATGATGGATAACCTTGAACAGATCCTTTGGAAACTGCCAATAGGTGATTCATCTTCATCAATCGACCACTTTGGAGGTGCCTCCCCCTTCAAGGTACACGTCAATTTTGATATCCCCTTATTTTAAGGCTAGATAAATGGGGATGTTGTAGATAACTAGTTGAATCTACTAGAAGGGTATTTTTTGGTCCATAATTTTTCCAATACAAAAAATATTACCTTTGCGCTCCTTAAGGTTGTCCCCCATATCAAGGATTGGTGGGAGACTTACTATGAGAAAAAGGCCACTGAGGAATCTACAATATTTTCGGTCGCATCCACTTGGGATTATTTTAGGGATGTTATTAAGGAACCATACTACCTAGTTGGAAGCTACGATGACTAGTATACGAAATGGACCACACTCCAACAGGAAAGGGACCAGACAATACTAGGGTTCACAAATATATTGTATACCTTGCACACCAAGCAAGGTATCAAAGAATATGAACGACATATGGTGCTCAAGTACCATGCCTATCTGCATAGATACATCCAAACATAAATGGAGTTTCTAGACATCTCATCATTGGGCATGGCTTATCAATATGATTTCAAAATCAAGCAACAATTTAAACAGAAGAAGTGGGAGTTTGGATCTGCAAATTCCTCACAACAGAAGCAGGGAAAAGGTGGCCCCAACCCATAGAAAAAAGGATAGAGAAAGGATGGACTCACTTGGGAAAACCAATCCAAGTCACAAACAAATAAGGTTAATGAGAATATGAAGAAATATATTGGGAAGTGGTGTGAATTCCATAAAATCCCTTGAAAAAACACTGATGAATGTCGCTTGAAGCAATCATTGGTGGCTGAGATGAAAGCCTCAGAGTCAGAGGTAGTTTCTGACTCTGAATTAGATCCAGATGAGGGGAAGTAGATCATTGATGTAGAACCTAGTGCCACTGTTTCTACCACCAAGGTCCAACCAAGTGAACTAGAAGAACCGGAGGAAGGTGAATGCCTTTTTCACTCATAGATGTGGGTGAAGAGTTCTCCGCTACATTTCATTGTCGATAGCGGAAGTCAAAAGAACCTGATCTCAACAGAGGTTGTCAAGTGGTTGAACCTGCTGACGACACCACACCCGCATCCCTACACCATTGGGTGGCTCCGCCAAGGAAGAGATATCCACGTCAGCCAAAAATATTGTATTCCCTACGACATCAAGCCCTTCAAGGATTAGGTATTGTGTGATATTCCCCCCCTTGAAGTTTGTGATGTTCTTTTAGGACAACCATAATTATGGAAATGACATGTTGTATATGAGTCTAGAACTTGCAGTGTTATTATTAATTTGGGTAGAAAATTGTACAGGATACCAGAGGTATCTCCACCTACCACCATTTCTTTTATCTTTGCTGAGCAATGCAAGAAGGTCATCTCTCAGATAGAGAAATTTTTATTCTTCACAATTCGCTCTCAAAGTTAATAGAAGGTCGCAACCACATCCACAGCCTCTCCACATGGCAGAAGCAGGTGGACAAGGTTATGGAAGAAATCAAAGACATCTTCTTCTCACCCACAGGGGTACTGCTGCACTGTTAGGTCAAGCATTTAATCGATCTAACCCCCGGTGCACCTCTACCCAATGGGACAGTCTATCGCTGCTATCTGATGGAAAATGAGGAAATCAAGCAACATATACAAGATTTGTTTCAAAAGGGGCACATCCGACCCAACTCCACACCCTACGAAACCCCAATTATACTCATGTAGAAGAAATATGGGACTTGGAAACTCTGCATTGATTACAGATCCCTAAACATAATCACAATCAGGAACCGTTACGCAATTCCCCGAATTGACGACCTTCTTGACTAGCTCAAGGGAGCCAAGTTTTTTAGTAAGATTGACTTGAAGTCTAGCTACCACCAGGTCCCAATAGACATATTGATGTATGGAAGACTGATTTGAATTCCAAATAAGGTCTTTTCGAATGACTATTCATGCCCTTTGGTTTAACAAATGCTCCAACAAATTTCATGAGATATATTGCAACCTTTCACCAATTCTTTTGTGGTGGTATATCTGGATGATATCCTCATCTTCAACAAGAATTTTGCAGAACACTTGCAACATATTCAGCAGGTCATTCACACTTTGAAACAATACAAGCTATATGATAACTTGGAAAAATGTTCCTTTAACAAGAACAAGGTCCAATACATAGGCTGAATCGTTGATGTGGATCCAACCAAGATCCAAGTCATTTGTGACTGGCCAGCCCCGACCACACTAACCGAGCTTCGAAGTTTCTTAGGACTTGCCAACTTTTATTGCAGGTTCGTGTTGGGATTCTCCCATATTGCATGGGCCCTCAGCTAAGTGACCAAGGGTGGTGGAAAGGAAAAGTTCATGTGGGGGAAGTCACAATAACAAGCGTTCGATGATTTGAAAATTCTCTTGTGCTCAAATGCAGTACTCTCCTTACCCGATTTGCAACAACCTTTTGATATTGAGACCGATGCCTTAGACTATGCCACGAGTGTAGTTCTCTCTCGACACAATCATCCAGTGGAATATCATAGTGAGACACTATCATATGTTATTTTTAAGTACCCCACCTATGAAAAAGAAATGTATTCAATTTTACAAGCCTACCGACAATGGAAGCACTACATTCTCAGGAAGGAGACAGTCATCCACACTGATCACAAGACTATGTAGTTCATGCATGCACAAGGAAAATTGTAGAACGACCTCCATCAAAAGTGGTCCACATACGTGCAACAGTTCCATCTCAACATCAAATATAAGACAAGGAGCACCAATCGTGTTGCTGAATACCTCAGTTGGCCTCTATTTGCGTCCTTAACGATGGTGCTCCACTCATGTGGCCATGAGGCATCCAAGTGGCCCCAAATCTACAAGAGAGATCCTGAATTCACTACCACTTACCATATGTTGGGCACATGCATTACTGTCACTGACTTTAATCTCCAGGATGAATTGTTATGCCATCTAGGCCATCTCTGTTTTCCTTCAATCGAGCGTGCAAAGCTGATTTGGGAAGCTCACTACAGTTGGATGGAAAGACATTTTGGCATGGAAAAGATCATGGTAGTAATATATAAGAATTTCTATTGGCCGAAATTGCACCAGGACATCAATGAGTATATAAGGTCCTACACTACATGCGTCATTGCTAACCAACCACTAAGAATCAAGGCCTATACACCCCTTTGCCTACTCCCAACAACCCATGGGAATCCATCTCGATGGAATACATGTCGGTCCTTCCTTCAACCAAGCAGGGAAATGACTGTGTTTTTGTGGTGGTAGATCAGTTTTCTAAGATAGCCATCCTAACATCCTGCAAGAAGAATATCAAATTGGAGGCCACTAGCAAACTCTTCTTCAAACAGGTGTGGGTACACTTCAGGATACCACAAACCATCATATTAGATCGGGACAACAGGTTCCTAAGCACATTCTAGTCCCCCTATGGTCATTGTTGGACACTAAGATCACCAAATCCACTGCCTTCCACCCCCAAACTGATGGCTAGACATAGGTCTCCAACATAATGATCATGCATATCTTACGCATATACAAATCCAAACATCCATGCACATGGGATGAGAGTATCCCATATATTATTTACATAGATAGGTGCTATTGACTGGGTTCTCCTGAGTGTGAAGGACTCTATACATTGAGGATGTAGAGGCATCGATGAAACCCCTTGGAATCTGGATCGAGTCAGAGAGGGGCTTCTAGGCTTTGAATGTTGTTGATGTGACATATGTACTTTTGATTAGATGTTATTATGATTGAATATTATTGATGACATGATTCGTTGATGGATGCAAGATGACAATAGCTTTCTGACCAGACTCACATTTGGAGTAGAGGGGTCACGCACGACAACCAGAGACACTAAGGGAGAGGTGTGGCAACAACCCTTCCACAACCTACTAGCACTTCGAGAAGACCCACGATGCCGTGAGGGAAGACTGTTACATTCTCTCACGATGATTCTAAAGGGTGCACAATAAGGTAGGGTCCTTATTCCTTAGAGGCCCCTAGTCTCTCACAAGATCACATGACGGAGTATTGACTCTAGGGGTTTGACGTCTACCAAATTCAGTCAATAGGCGAGTGTCACCCTTGGAGCATGTAGTGCATCTTGAAGGGCATGTCGCGCAAATAAAATAGAAAGAGGCGAGTGGCACCCTTGGAGCACATAGTGCATATTGAAGGGCACATAGCACAAATAAAATGGAAATAGGCAAGTGGCACCCTTGAAGAATGTAGTGCATCTTGAAGGGAAAGTCACGTTTTTAACTGGTAATTTGATAAACCTAGTGCCTATAAAACTATGCCTCCTTAGGACCTAGTCGGCCTTAAAATGAATAAAGTGATGAGTAAGTTTAATAAAGAATTTTCCTTAAGAACTATCACCCAACCTAGTGAATTCAAAACCTAGGTCTAAGAAGAACCTCTGAACAAAAATAATTAGACTTATAAGAAAAAGGGGGTAAAGAAATTCAAACTTTAATTATTAAAGTAAAAATTATAATGGAGGATTAAATTTATTAAAAGGGTAAATGGTTGTTTTTATCTAAACTTTCTAAATTGATTTTTTGTTAAAAGGGAAAAAGGGTAAATGGTTGTTTTTATCTACACTTGCTAATTGATTTTTCGTTAAAAGGAAAAAGGGGGAAACTTAAAAGAAAATGAAACTTAAAGAAAAGGGGAAACTTAAAGAAAAAGAGGAATGCCCAACTTAGTAAGGAATCTAGCCTTTGAGACTTTCTATTTATGAACTCAATTAGGAATTAAGTAAGTCGTAAGTCATTTAAGAATTGTAAGGGAATTTTGGGACACCAAGGAGCATTTTTAGGAACACTTTTAGGGGGGTTAGGGAAATAGGAATATTTAATTAACTAATAAAATTGTTTTTCTGGTGCAACTAGGGGATCAGGCGACATGTGTACGGGGGAGGTTTTTCCTAATTAAATAAATGAAAAAAGGAAATCTAATGAGGTTTTGGGAAACTAATGACTAAGAAAATCTATAAAAATGATGGCGGAGGAGGAGTATGGATCACATCTAGCTTGCGTAACGTTACGCTGCTAAAGTTTTATCTTGACTAGACTTCTCTTGTGGGAGTTGGGATACCCAGCTCGGGTTACGAGTGGTAGCTCAACCTTGCGAGGTGAGCTGGGTGCTAGCATTCTCTGGTATTGTGTGCGTGGCCCCTTTGTGGCTCGAGGGATCAGGGGGAAGAAGAGTACCCCTAGAATTGGCTGGGAGGTACCTGTGAGGTCTCATTGGTCAGAAAGTCAGAGTTGGACGAAGCGTGAGCACGAGACAATCAATTCTAGTTCTCCAAATTTGGCCACAATCTGCATTTGTCTAATTTGTATTAAATAATAACTAAATTTCTTGTTCATGAACTTCTTTATTGTTGAAAGATTTCTTGCATAGATGTTATTAAAATAAAAAGACTGCGTTTTGGTCTTGGGCAATTATTTTATTTTACTCTGCATTTTTATTGTTTTTAATACCAAGAAAGTGTGTTTTTATCTTCTGTTCCTTTATCCTTTAAGTTATTAGTTCACGCCTAAGCAATCGTCCAGGAGATGAATTGATTGTCTTTCACTTCGGTGTTAAATATTTAGATTCAAATTCTCTGCTTTCTTGTGCATGGATAATAAAGTGAAGGATAATTTCTCTACCCCGCAAAGAATTCTCTCCTGGGCATTTATTCCCTCCTTAGCCTCTGTGATTATTGTGATTATTTCTCTTCAAACTCATGCTTCCACACAACGATTTGGGGAGGTCTCTCCATTTCACCAAATGCTTTATTTTCTCTGCGTATTTTTGTTGTATTCTTCGTTGTGGATGTACTTGGATTTCACCCATCTTTTTACCACTTGCACTCAACGATTTTTCCCTTCCGATCTATGTAATTTGGTAAGTTTTCTATGTGAATGTTGGGTAGATTAACCCCACGTTTTTACCTCACAATCTTTGTTTTGATCGGTCTACTCTATTGGGGCAAAGCAATGTTGGTCGGTTCCTTTGGCTTTCACGATAGGCGGGAAACAGAGTCCATATATAAAATATTTTACAAGTTCAATTAAAATTGGGAGCCAATTGCATTGGATAAATCAAATTAGCAACTAGAATATGATGAAGAAAAATCAGAAGGAATAAGATCAACATCTTCTCGTTCCCTTCATTGTTGCTAAATCCTCAGGTGATATTTATCTTGTGCAACAGAATGTCTAGATTGTTGGCATCATGTGTTGCATCTTCTTGTTGCATGTGTACATGTGAGGCTTGCAAGTCAGTACTCGGTGGGATTTCCAAACAATCTGCGTGGATCACATATTGTGGTCTCTTTGCCTTCTCTCTAATTCTTTCATGGACTTGGCATGACTTTTTTGTGCCACTTATGCACAAAAAAATCCCATGGATTACTTCTTATTTTGGTATACAATGGTTTGAGGCATATTATCTTTTTCTACGTATAAGTCTCACCAATTTTCTATTTTTACAATAGTTTCCGTGTTCATGATCAGAGTAAAGGATGAGAGAGATTTTTGAGACATTTGGCACCATGTTGGATGGATGGGAAAGATGATGGCTTGGTTCAGTCTGCTTCTAATGTCCTTGATTTTCGTTTCAAATGATGTTATTGGTGTTTATGGGAAACTATCCAAATTCGGTTCAAGATTCTTTTTGCTTATTCAAGTGGAATTCACTCATACATGGAATGAGGCTTGGGATTCAAAGGATCATCAACTTTCGTATTTGGCCATGTCACTTGTATCTCTTGTATGTTACATAGAAACATTTTCATTCTCTGGATTGCTCTTCCACTGGTTCAGTCCTTTGGGCCATGGTTGTACTTTCAACACATTCTCTATTGTGATCACATTAATTCTGGAAATTGTATTTTCAATCGCTGCATTACATCCTTCTGTGAATGGAATCATGTTTCCATCTTTAGTAATCTCTCTCTACTGCACATACTTGGGCCACACTGGACTCTCAAGAGAGACAGGGGACTATATTCAACATTGCATTGGTATAATTGTAGGTGGTAATAATGACGAAAAAGCTTATATTTATAGTGGCCATGGCATGGTTGGAATGGTTGCAACAATTTTGTCGCTGGTGTATTCTGCAGTGAGTGTTGGTTCTAATTCAAGTAAATTGCTGCTTGAATCCGCAAGAGATGCTCCAGTTTCAGAGAAGACCCCTTTGCGCCTATACGCATTTGATCACCCAAGGATGAAAGATGAAGGAAGACACATTGCATATTCTTATTCTTTGTTCCATCTTATATTGTAGCTGCTAACATGTATTCATTGATGCTTCTAATTGGCCAGACAACACAAGTTGCCTCTACCTCTACAATAAAACTCAATGATGTGGGTTGGCCATTTGTTTGGGTGCGCATATGCATGGAGTGGATTACGACAACACTCTACATTTAGACTCTGCTTGTCCCTCTCATATTTCTCGACAGGGACTTCTCTTAATCTAATTGATTAGTAACTAAGTATACCTTTTTTCCTTCATAATTTTTTTTAATAGTCCGTTTATTTATTTTAATTTTATCTTATTTGAAAAATATAAATAAAACATTAATAGGTCTAGTAGGTTTTCAATGTACTCATTTAAGAATATTTGGAGTTGTTATTGTTCAACGATGTTATCCTGGTTCGGTAATATAGAGCCTATGTTGTTCAAACATAGTGGATAATTATAAAGTTGGAAGTGAGTTTTATGTATTTTTATAAATATTGTTTGGAATATTAAAGTTTCTTTAAGTTTTTATCTAGAATTTGAAAGGCTAAAAATAAAAAAATTAAAATATTTTCATGTCTCTTGTGTTGTAACGGTCGGGTTCGTTACATATGGTATCAAAGCAGGTTCAACCCTAAGACTGTGGATCTCCATTATTTCCACTGCAGTAACCCCTTGAGTATTACCTAGTGCTAATTAAAACTTTAACATGTCCATGCGGTGATCTCGATTAGAGGATGCCACAGATTTTCCCAACGTGGTGTCATGGGAGGAGGTGCGATGCCTCCAGAAATTCCCTCACCTTTAGAGTCTAAACCCCATGGGGAAGAACAAGTCCTTGGGCTGTATTTGATTGTTGTAATGGATGGTGATGGTATGACAAGGTCCTTCCATGGAATGTCAGAGGCTTTGATTCACCATCTGTACTGAGATGAGGCCAACACACCTGTACCCCTGAGGGTCCACAACGTGCCAGGCCAATACCGTTAGAATTAACCAAGAACTCGAGAGGGATAATTTTTCAAGTCCACGAGTGTCGTGGACGGATCAGTCGTCGAGTCATGGCTGGAGAACAAGGAGAGGCGCTTCTTGATTCACGATTACGACCTCCAACATGAACGTCTGCATGGCAGTATTTCAACTGAAGGGGATCACTCTTCTATGGTGGAAGAAGCTCGTGTCACAATTGAACATGGTCGTCGAAGACCTATCATCTAAACTTTTTGAGGAACGGTTTCGAGAGAGGTATCTATCTGACGGATTCATTAAACGTCAACTCAATGAGTTCAACGAATTGCAACAGGGCAGTCATATGGTTCCCGAGTACGAGGCCCATTTTTTAAGTTGCTTCGGTATGATCCACATCTGAATACCGAGAAACTTAAGGTGAACATGTTCGTGTTTGGCCTTAATGGCAGCATTTGTGAAAAGTTTAGGATTATGATGCCTCAAACCTTGGATGACATTGTCGAGAGGGTCCTCATAACAGAGGATGAGCTTATCAACAGGGGTCAGAGTAGGACTCCAGCGAGACTAGCGGGGCAAGTGTCATTTGGCGCGCAACAACATCAGACACCAGCTAGATATTCACCAGGATATTGAGGCTTCTAGAGTGGATCCACTTTCACTACACCTTGACGACCAACTCCTCAGTAGCAAACTCCTTACTGAGGACCACAACACCAACAACAACAACAGTTTAGGCCTGTTCAGTAGAACAAACCAGGTTTCTAGTCCAGTGGACCTTTATTTTCTACTTCGGGTACCAGGAGAAATAGACCGAGGAAAGGGTGTTGGACATGTGGGGAGCCGTATTACGTGCATGAATACCCAGTGGAGAGGACTAGAGAATATGGATCAGTCGGACCCACTACCATGGGGGATTTGGGAAAGGACCATTATATTCATGCAACAATGAATAACTGCTAGGCAGAGCACGAGTCTACTGTTCTTGAGATGTCAGGTACCGTCACTGACCAGACCCTGAGGTTCATCTCTTCCTTGCAGCCATGGAAGAGCATGCACAAGGGATGTAAGATTTATGCGATCCTTGCATTAAATGAGAAGGGAGTAGAGGAAGGTTTAGAACACCTTCCAGTGGTGAGAAAGTTTGCAGACATCTTCCATGATGAGTTACCTGGGATGACACCAGAGAGGGAGTTGGAATTTACCATTGACCTAAAATTGAGAACTGAACTAATAGAAAGAACGCCTTATCGTATGTCGACCCCAGAGTTATAGGAGTTTAAAATGGAACTGAAGGAGTTGTTGGACCTAGGACTTATACATCCCAATGTGTCACTATAGGGTGTGCATGTTATTTTTAATACGGAATAAGGATGGGTCATGGAGACTCTGCATTGACTACCATCAAGTGAACAAGGCAACGATCAAGAATCAATATCCGTTTCTAAGGATTGATGATCTGTTTGATCAGATGAAAGGCGCGATGGGTTTTTCAAAGATCAACTTGAGATTAGGGTATCACCAGTTACGGATCAAGGAGGATGACATCCCTAAGACCGATTTTAAGATGAGGTTTAGACTTTACGAGTTTATCGTTTTATCGTTTGGATTGACAAACTCCCTAGGGGTATTTATGAGTTTGATGAACAAGGTGTTCCACGAATACTTGGACAAGTTCATCCAACTATTCATTGACAACATTTTGATTTACTCTCGAACAATGGAGGAACATGTCGAGAACTTGCGCATGGTACTACAATGTCTACGAGAGAACAAATTGTTGGGAAATTGTTTAAATGCTCGTTTTATCAATCAATGATTCACTACTTAGGGCATGTCATATTCGACGAAGGTATCGCCATGGATCCAACAAAAGGTCGTGGCTATTATGGAATGGCCTGCGTCGATAGATTTCCCCAAAGTGTGTATCTTCATGGGTTTAGCGGGATACTATCGATGGTTCATCGAGGGTTTTTTGAAGATAAGAAATCCGATGACAAAATTGCAGAAGAAGAAAAATAAGTTTGTTTGGAGCGGGAAATGCGTGGAGTCATTTCAGAGGCTCAAGGAGATGTTGATGACAACACCGATACTAAATGTCCTTGACATGCACGCAAACTTCTTGGTATGAACTGATGCATCCAAGGAAGGCTTAGGTGGAGTCTTGGTGCAAGGTGGTCAAGTGATCGCTTACATCTTGAGAAATTTGAGAGGGCATGAGGAGAACTATGTAATGCATGATTTGGAGTTGTTATCCATTGTTTATGCCTTGAGAGTTTGGAGACAGTACCTTATCAGACAAAAAATTGAACTAAAAACAGACCATTGTGGTCTACAACACATCTTTACGCAAAGAGACTTGAATGCGTGACAACGACGTTGGTCAGAACTACTTAGCGAGTACGATTTCGAGATTACTTACATAAATGGAATCGTGAACAGAGTGGCTAATGTGTTAAGTCAGAGACCACACATATTTTCAGTGATGCCTCTTTCGAAGAATCTACGTGAAAATATTCTAACTTTACAACGCGATGACCACTGGTACAAAGAGGTCAATAATTTTATCAGACAAAACACAAGGATGGTACCAAAATTTGAGGGATTTACTGTGGAAAACAACGTATTATTGATATTTAAAGGTCGAATTTACGTACCACCCAACAACGAGTTGGGAATTTTTATCCTAATGAGGCTCATAGAGATGTGTACATGGCTCATCCTGGAGTCACGAAGATGAGAGCAAACCTTAAACCCTTATTCTTCTCAAAAGTAATGAAGGCCAATATAATCAACTACATGGCTATATGTCTAGAATGTCAGCAAGTGAAGGTTCAACCTAGACATTCAACAGGATTATTACAACCACACGTTATTCCAGAATTGAAATGGGAGGTCATTTCGATGGATTTCATTATTGGATTTCCACTGACGGCAAGGAGGCACGACTCAAATTTTGTAGTAGTCGACACTATGACGAAGAGTGCACATTTTATTCCTATGCATACGACATATCAGGCACCTGACATTGCTAGAGTTTTCATCAGTGAGATCGTGAGGCTTCATGGCGTGCCTAAGAAGATTATATCTGATTGAGGATCGATGTTTACTGGACGATTTTGGACTAGTTTTCGAGAGGCCTTGGGAAACCAACTTAATTTTAGTACCGCGTATCACCCAGAGACAGACAAACAAACTGAACAAACAAACCAAATCTTGGAGGATATGTTTCATATGTACGTGTTGGGAGGAGTTCTTACCACTGGAAGAATTTGTATATAACAATAGTTATCAAAGCACCATTAAGATGGCGCCCTTTGAGTTTCTTTATGGGCAACCATGTCAAATTCCTTTGAGTTGGGATTGGCTTGAGGATAGGGTTCTGATGGGACCAGAAGTGATCCAAGAAATGAGAGATCAAATGAAAACAATAAGAAACAGGATCAAGGAAGCGCAGGATCGACATAAGAGTTATGCCGATGCGCATCATGTCGACTGTAGTTATGAAGTTGGCAATCGAGTATTCTTGCAGGTGAAACCACATAAGACTTTGATCAAGTTTGTAAAGGGTGATAAACTCTCTCCTAGGTTCGTGGGACCCTTCGAGATTGTGGAAACGAAAGGGCCCGCGACCTATCGACTAGCCTTTCCTAATTCTTTGAGGCGTATAAACGATGTTTTTCACGTATCTGTTTGAGACATTATGTTAGTGATCCTACACATGTTATTGACATGAGTACCTTGCAGGTATCAGACGAGGGTTCTCTCACGACGGAGCCAATCCGCATCCTAGACCATCACATTCGACAACTACAACGTCGAACAATAGATCAGGTCAAGATCCAGTGGGACAACTATATTCCGCACTCGACGACCTCGGAGGATGCATATGATATGCGTCAGCAGTTTCCATTTTGTTTGATAACTAGACCTATGATATTCTGATACACTTTATTTTGGCACTTGCATACTGTGAAACTTCGGGATGAAATTTAAAACAAGAGGGGGTGTATGTAATATCACGCTCTTGCGCGCACTAAGCAAACTTATTCTTTGAGAACACTTGTGTACAAGTGATCCAGGTTATTATCCTATTGGTTGTTTCGATTATGATTATGAGATATTGTGGATTTGAAGATATGTTATTTTTTTGTATTTACATAGACAGGTGCTATTGACTTGGTTCTCCTGAGTGTGAAAGACTTTATACATTGAGGATGCAGAGGCATCGATGAAACCCCTTGGACTCTGGATCGAGTCAGGGAGGGACTGTTAGGGTTGGAATGTTGTTGATGTGACATATGTACATATGATTAGATGTTGTAATGATTGAATATTATTGTTGACATGATTCCTTGATGGATGCAGGCTGACCATAAATTGTTGATCAGATTCAAATTTGGAGTAGAGGGGTCATGCATGACAACCGGATACATTGAGGGAGAGGTGTGGCAATAGTCGTTCCACAACCTACTAGCACTCTCGTCCTGGCTCGAACTGTAGGTTAACGATTAACTACTTCGACAAGACCCACGATGCCGTGAGGGAAGACTGTGATAGTCGCTCATGATGATTCTAAGGGGTGTGCAATAAGGAAGGGTCCTTATTCCTTAGAGGCCCTTAGTCTCCCACAATATCACCTGAAGGAGTATTGACTCCAGGTCTTTGACGTCTACCAAATTCAGTCAAGAGGCGAGTGGAATCCTTGGAGCACATAGTGCGTCTTGAAGGGAAAGTCGCGGAAATAAAATGGAAAGAGGCGAGTGGCACCCTTGGAGCACACAGTGCGTCTTGAAGGGCACTTTGTGAAAATAAAACAGAAAGAGGCGAGTGGCACCCTTGGAGCACGTAGTGCATCCTGAAGGGCACGTCATGATTTTAACTGGTAAGTTGAAAAACCTAGTGCCTAGAAAACTATGCCTCCTTAGGACCTGGTCAGCCTTAAAATGAATAAAGTGATGTGTAATTTTAATAACAATTTTTCCCTTAAGAACTGTCACCCATCCTAGTGAATTTAAAACCTAGGTCTAACTAGAACCTATAAACAAAAATAGTTAGACTTATAACAAAAAGGGGGTAAAGAAATTCAAACTTTAATTATTAAAGTAAAAATTATAATGGAGGATTAAATTTATTAAAAAGGCAAATGGTTGTTTTTATCTACACTTGCTAAATTGATTTTTAGTTAAAAAGGAAAAAGTGTAAATGGTTTTTTTTATCTACACTTGCTAAATTGTTTTTTAGTTAAAAAGGAAAAAGGGGGAAACTTAAAAGAAAAGGAAACTTAAAGAAAAGGGGAAACTTAAACAAAAAGGGGAATGTCCAACTTAGTAAGGAATCTAGCCTTTGGGAATTTCTATTTATGAGCACAACTAGGAATTAAGTAAGGCGTAAGTCATTTAAGAATTGTAAGGGAGTTTTGGGACACCGAGGAGCATTTTTAGGAATGATTTTAGGTGGGTGAGGGAAATAGGAATAATTAATTAATTAATAAAATTTATTTTCTGGTGCAACTAGGGGATCGAGCGACATGTGTACGAGGGAGTTTTTTCCTAATTAAATAAATGAAAAAGAAAATACAATGAGGGTTTGGGAAACTAATGACTAAAAAAATCTATAAAAAGGATGGCGGAGGAGGAGTATGGATCACATCTATCTTGTGTAATGTTACTCTGCTGAAATTTTATCTTGATCAAACTTCTCTTGTGGGAGTTGGGATACGCAGCTCGGGTAATGAGTGGTATCTTGACCTTGTGAGGTGAGATGGGTGCAAGCATTCTCTGGTATTGTGTGTGTGGCCCCTTTGCGGCTCGGGGGGCTCAGGGGGAAGAAGATTACCCCTAGCATTGGCTAGGAGGTACTGGTGAGGTCTCATCGGTCGACAAGTCAGAGTTTGATGGAGCGTGAGCGTGGAACATTCACTTCCGGTTCTTCTCATTTGGCCATGGTACACATGTGTCTAATTTGTATTAAATAATAGCTAAATTTCTTGTTCATACATTTCTTTATTGTCGAAAGATCGCTTGCTTAGATGTTGTTAAAAGAAAAACACTGCGTTTTGGTCTCGGGCCATTATTTTCTTTTACTCTGCGTTTTTATTGTTTTTAATACCAAGAAAGTGTGTTTTTATATTTTGTTCCTTTATCCTTTAAGTTATTAGTTTGTGCCTGAGTAGTCATCCAAGAGTCGAATCGACTGTCTTTCACTCCAGTGTTAAATATTTAGATTCAAATGCCCTACATTTGTGTGCATGGATAATAAAGTGAAGGATAATTTCTCTGCCCCATAAATAATTCTCTCCTGGGTGTTTATTCCCTCCTTAGCCTCTGCGATTATTGTGATTATTTCTTTGCAAAATCGTGCCTCCAAACGACGATTTGGGGAGGTCTCTCCAGTTCAACAAACATTTTATTTTCTCTGTGTAATTTATTTGTATTCTTCGCTGTGGATGTACTTGGATTTTGCCCATCATTTTACCACTTGCACTCAACGATTTTTCCCTTTTGATCTTTGTAATTTGGCAAGTTTTCTATGTGAATGTTGGGTAGATTAACCCCATGTTTTTACCTCACGATCTTTGTTTTGATCGGTCAAATTGATTGGGACAAAGCAATGTCGATTGACTCCTTTGGATTTCAGGACAGGCAAGAAACAAATTCTATATATAAAATATTTTACAAGTTCAATTAAAATTGGGAGCCAATTGCATTGGATAAATCAAATTGGCAACTAGAATCTGACGAGGACAAATCAGAAGGAATAAGATAAACATATGTGCGTTCCCTTCATTGTTGGTAAATCCACAAATGATATTTATCTTGTGCAACAAAATCTCTGGACTGTTGGCATCACATGGTTCATATTGTTGTTGCACGTGCGCATGCGAGGCT
Organism: Picea engelmannii; assembly: GCA_009831015.1. NCBI lineage: Eukaryota > Viridiplantae > Streptophyta > Pinopsida > Pinales > Pinaceae > Picea > Picea engelmannii. Next base: position 164,194 of record ML814870.1, on the reverse strand, counting down.
TGCAACCCAGTACTCGGTGGGATTTCTTGACAATATGCGTGGATCGCATGTTGTGGTATCTTTGCCTTCTCTCTAATTCTTTCATGGAATTTGTGTGACTTTGTTGTGCCACTTCTGCACAAAACAATCCCATGGATTATGTTAGCACTCAATTTTTCCAATATATTTTGAGAGTGTCTTCAACATATTTATGTTGAAATTATCAAAATCCCTTAGAGTATTTGCCAATGTCCAAACCTCAAATTCCCCAATCTGTCTTGACAAGTTCCTATTGATATCTTTTCCTAAGAAATACTTTGTCTTCATCCTCTTGACCTAAAAATAAATGGTTAGAAATCCTTATTGAAGTCTGTCAAATCTTTATGCTAGGTTTGTCATAAAAACAACCTAAGCTATATCACATATGCCAATTTCGAGTCTTGTTTACATGTCATACCATCCTACATGCTAGCTGCACATTCAACTCAAATTCAAGCCATAAATTAAGCTAACATTCCAGTTGTTCAGTGCTTAATGAAATTGCAAATGCCTGATTTGCAGGATGCATGCACAGGTGCCATGCTGAGATATCAATGCAGTATTGTTTAAAGATTCTATAGGTGTTGGAAAACTAAATGTAGCTACGATGTATACAATGTTGTTCCTAAAATTATCGCTCATTCCACCGTTTTCATGCATGGATGTGCAGAGTGCAGTGCGCTGCCAAATCTCCTGGGCGCTGCATTTTCTTCCGGGCGCTGCGTTTTCTCCTGGGTGCTGTGAATTTACTGGGCGCTATGTTTTCTCCTGGGAACTGTTTATTCCATAGTGCGCTACTTAATTTCTGAGAGGCGCTACCTAATTTATGGCAGAGATGAAATTTGCGCAGAGATACACCAAAAGTGCTATCGAATGATGCTACCAACATGCACCTAGAATCAAAGAGTTCATTTCGTCAATCTGTTGGGTGGCTTATGATGTGGAGAAGAGTGAGGATCATAGGTGGCAACGTGGTGTCAATATTCAACCACTGGAGGACACTTGGAAATAGAAAGAGATGCGATCAAGGGAGATCTGCATCGAGCTGCGGGGTTTTTGCAAGTTTGTTAACAACAGATCGAATGATCCAGAGGTCAAGGAAAAGTTGCAGGGTCTGATGATGGAGCTTGATGCTCATTCACTATATAAATATTATGATGCGTTTGTAATGGTATTTGATCAGAGGAATTTATCATCATTCGAGATTCTTCGAGATTGAGTTTCTAAAATCAACTTGTATAAAGTTTTAGATCTTGCTATGCATTGGGAACAAAGAAGATCTCCTACTTAATCACTTTGATCATACAGGATACAGATATTGATAATCTTGACAACTTCAATGATATATTAATTGTTTTCGTTCTGATAAAAAATTGAATACTGAAAAGATTGTTCCATGAAAAGTCATTCACTGACTAGTATTGTTTTGTTAAAGAAGTGTTCATTGCTCTGTTTTCTAGGCTGCATGTATTGGTTTTTTCTGTCTGGCACTATAATTCATTTTTTTCTGTATATACAGCCTGAGTGGGCCTAATGGTTAAGAACATGTTTTTTCTCTTAAGAGGTCACAGGTTCAAATCCAGAGGGGGGTAAAGTATGTATACCTTCGTAGACTTTACCAGTCAAATCGCTGGGTGGAGGAGGGTCCCTTGTCCCACAAACAAGGGGGTCTCATACACCAATTTGGTGTGTTGGCTTGGCCGTGACCTTAAAAATAGATTATTATTATTATGAAGAAATATGCCCAAGACTGTATGCATTGGCTCTTGACAATATGGTTAGCATTTTGTCATTTGTATATGGATCAAGTGTTCATACATTTTCTTCCTTTGATATGAATCAAGGTGGCCATGAACTGAGTAAGAGAATAGGAAGAGTATCCTGAGCATGGAAAGATATCCAAAAATACAATTGATAAGAAAGCAGATAAAACAAAGGTGAATATAAAAGATATTAGGCTCAAAGGGGATTCTATTCGTGGTTCAAGATATGCCCAGGTGTCAGAAGAAGGATTCAAACTATTTTATCATCTATTGAAGACTGTTAAGAAGGTGCTGCATTTTTTGGCGCTACCTAAATTCGCTACCCAATATTTGGCAGAGAATAAAATATTGCACAGTGGCGCTACCTACAGGCGCTTCCTTTTCTATTTATCCAGTTTTGAAATGCGCTACTTAGATTGCTACCTAAAGAAGCTACCAACAGACACCAAGGATTCAGGAGGACCAAGCTAACAATTTTTTGGATAAATGATGATTGAGAAAATTGTAGAAACAACAGCTGGCATCATGAGGATGATCACATGTTACTGAAAGACACATGGAAAACAAGGAGCTGCGCAACAAAGGGGAACCAAATCAGTTTGAAGTTTGGTTGGATTAGTCACCAACATTTTCCTGTTTTATAGCATAGGTTGTTAGCCAAGTTGTTAGATGAAATAAATCATTAGAGATTTTCAAGGGAAGGAGGCTAGCTCGTACCTCCAATTGTTGCCTCCCTTTTTTTATAAATAGATAGATCAATTTATTTAGTAGGGGGGGATGGTTGAGCTGAGGCTCCCGAACTTTTTTTGTACTTTGACAGAATTAATATGAAGATAGCCTATCTTATCATATTCTGTGTTAAGAATTCATTTGCAGAAGAGAGTGATGTTTAGCTGTGTTTTTCTTTGTTTTGACTCTTAAACTTTGTTATTCTTAAATAGAAAGCTTGAGAGGGTTGCTTAGGAGGATCCTTTGAGATATTCTACCTTGTGTGTTTCTAAATCTCTTCTGAAAAGGATCTCCAGATTATGATTCTTCTTCTACTGTATAAATAATATGCTTGAAAAGGATTTTCATGTCTCTCTGTTTGTAGTTCTATATTTTCTCATAAAAGTCTTCCACCTGAAAGCCTTGAAGGGATAAACATTGCATTTGGATGATATGTTTTTATGCATATGTAAGATTATTTGCAAGGATAGATTCATATGATTTGTTAAGTCAAGAAGATAGCTTCTACCCTACCTCTCTCATACTTTCAAAATCAACTTTCTTTTCTTAAACTTTTAATGTTACCAAGCTCACCTAATTACAGTCTAGGGTGACTTTTGGAGTGATAACATATTACTTCTTCTTTTGGTATACAATTGTTTGAGGCATATTATATTGTTCTACATGTATGTCTCGCCAGTTTTTTGTTTTTACAATAGTTTCTGTGCTCGTGATCGGAGTAAAGGACGAGAGATATTTTCGAGACAGTTGGCACCATGGTTGATGGATGGAAAAGATGATGGATTGGTTCATTATTCTTCTTATGTCCTTGTTTTTCATTTCAAATGATATTATTGGTGTTTATGGGAAACCATCCAAATTCGGTTCATGATTATTTTTGCTTATTCAAGTGGTTTTGCTGCTAGACTTCACTCATACATGGAATGAGGCTTGGGCTTCAAAGGATCATCAATTTTGGTATTTGTCCATGCCTCTTGTATCTATTGTGTGTTACATAGAAACATTTCATTCTATGGATTTCTCTTCCACTGGTTCAGTCCTTGGGGCCATGGTTGTACTTTCAACACATTCTCTATTGTGACCACAATAATTCTAGCAATTGTATTTGCAATTGCTGCATTACATCCTTCTATGAATGGAAACTTGTTGCTAGCTTTAGTAATCTCTCTTTACTTCACATACTTGGGCTACATTAGACTCTCAAGAGAGCCAAGGGACTATATTCAACATTGCACTGGTAAAATTTTAGGTGGTAATAATGACGAAAAAGCTTATACTTATAGTGGCCATGGCATTGTTAGAATGGTTACAACAGTTTTGTCACTGGTGTATTCTGTAGTGAGTGTTGGTTCTAATTCAAGTAAATTGCTGCTTGAATCCGCAAGAGATGATCCAGTTTCAGAGAAGACCCCTTTGTGCCTATATGCGTTTGATCACCCAAGGCTGAAAGATGAAGGCAAACCTGTTTCATATTATTATTCTTTGTTCCATATTATATTGCAACTGCCAACATGTATTCAATGATGCTTCTAATTGGTTGGACAACACATACTGCCTCTACCTCTACAATAAAACTCAATGATGTGGTTTGGCCATCTGTGTGGGTGCACATCTACATGGAGTGGATTATGGCAACACTCTTCATTTTCACTCTGCTTTCTCCTCTCATCTTTCCTGACAAGGACTTGTCTTAATATAATTAATTAGTAACTGAGTATACTATTTTTCCTTCAGAAAAAAAATTTAACAGTCGGTTTAATTATTTTAATTTTATCTTATTTGAAAAATGGAAATAAAACATTAATAGGTCTGGTAGGTTTTCAATCTGATCATTTAAGAATATTTGGAGTTTTTATTGTTCAACGATGTTATCCTTGTTTGGTAAGATAGAGCCTATGTTGTTCAGACAGAGTGGATAAGTATAAAGTTGGAAGTAAGTTTTGTATAATTTTATAAATATTGTTTGGAATATTAAAGTTGCTTTAAGTTTTTATCTAGAATTTTAAAGGCTGAAAATGAAAAATTTAAAAAAATTTCATGTCTCTTGTGTCGTAATGGTCGGGGTCATTACAACACACACATTTGAAAGTAATACAACATTAACTTTACATAAATTTAAATATACAAAAATACAAAAAATATAAACAAAATCAAAGAAAATTACCAAAATATTTTCTTGTTCTGAGGTATTCCCTACATTCTCAGGTGTAGGAGTATCAATGCACAATCTATCTAAGAAGGCTGCATCCATATCACTTGCTTGAGCACATTATGAAGTTGATCTATTCACATACTAGTTTGATAATCTCCTCTGACGAGATTGTCGTTGGTCACTCAGAGTCTCAGTCGAAGAAGGGGATCCTTTTCTTCCTTCTTGGGAGAGCCTAGAGAATTTGCAAGGAATGTTTGGGGACTCCCATCTCGACATCTCACCTCAATATTTATCCTTTGGAAATTCATGAAAAATTAAGCATAAGACAAGTACGAGTTAATATCTCCAACATTGACCAACAAAAATTATGAAGAAATAAAAAAAAAAATAAGACAAAATTAATATAAATGTTGTTTTTGTTAGACAATCATAATAGGTTGATGCATAAATCCACTACCCATTCCCATTTCAAATATATTTTGGTTTCTTACTATTAGCAAAAATAACCTTTGTAAATCCACCAAAAATGGAAACAATATTTAGACGAGCACATATTAGGACATAAAGTTGATGAAATGCTCCAAAAGTACAAGTGGCAAGGCAAAGTCACAACATGATAATCACTTACTATGACAGAAACACATAATATATGAAGAGTACATAGGTCAAATTCTGGTAACAGAGTAGTGGTTGTCTATATGGGCAATCAAATTTCATGCATCCAACAGGGATGGAGTCAATCCATGAAAATCAACGATTAACTTTATGCCATGTTTGGTTGGATGGAAGAAATATGCCATCTAATAAAATTTTAAATCGATGACATCATTACTTTATGATACAGTGCCAAATTACATCCAATCAAACATTTTCTAGCTAAGATGAAACATAAAGTCATGGCCGGGGCTAGATAGAAGAAGAAGTTGAAAATTCTACTCACATACATTCGAAAGAATTTCCATATTGTGGTGGAAAGGAGGAATTTGATGCCATGTTTCATCCCAAAATAAATAATTGGTTCCATCCATGACTTCCCAAAATCAATGAGTGTGGATAATATCTTTCTTTTTCCAGACATTGTTCCATATTAAGGAGCTTGAAAAATTTCCTGAAAGTGTGATCAAGTCTTGAGGCTCTATGAGAGGGTAGTACTTCTTGCACCAAAGGAGGGCCCATAGAGTATTATTTGATGTCAGCCAATGCCACCATGTTTTAGCTCCATGGAATGAGTTGGGGACATCTAGATCTTTGAGAATGATTCCTCATTTGAGGTTAGGGAGACTAAGCGTTTCCAAGTTACTAAATCACATTTATTTTCTTTGCAAGTTACACACCACACAAAGGATCTTTGGAGGTTTTAGACAACTTTCACGATCACTTTTGGAGAAACCATGGATTAAAAAAATTAAAGAGGCATGGATTTAAGGATATAATTGAGAAGGACCAGTCGTCATGATCCATTGAGCATTTTGAAGGACCAATTAGACAATTTCTTTTTCATTCGGGAAAGGAGGTCATCCCATGATGAATTTCATTGTCTTTTTTCAATGATAAGGAACCGATATATTTTGATGGAAGAGAGCTCCTTTGGATTCCAAGGATCCTGTAGATGTGAGCCTGTACAACAGAGGTAGTGTGAAAGAAAAAAAACTGAGACTGAGCCTTGGCTTCTCTGGCTATAGGCTGATCCATGAGCATATTGTTATCAACAAATTGTTGATGGTAGATGGGATGCTCCTCATCGTCAACACACGATACTTCATTTTATTTTCTACCACATTCATTTTGATGGCTCTGCCAGGACGTTCATCCATTAATATGAAGACAAAGGTCGAGAGGAGATTTCTCTGCCTGACACTATTGAAGGGGGAGAAATTAGAAGGGGAGTAGTTGACCAGGATTGAAAAGTAAGAACGAAAGGTAATGGAAAGTAATAATTTGATCGAGGGATTTAGACATATCCAATTTTAAGAGCATACCGAGGGTTTTGAAATTTTTTAGAGAGTGGATGTCCATGTGGAAAGGATAACCCGATCCAATATTTGCCTCCCCTCCACATAGATAACTTTAGTGATGATTATGTAGACCATGTTACAGAGGGAAATTAGGAGAAATTTGTTGGGGTTTTCCACCTTGTCTTCCTTCAAGATGAAGGGTGAGGAAGGTTATATTTAGATCTGGGATAAAATTGGAGTGAAGGTGGGAGTCTTCTACTAAGGCCCATGTGTCCCAAGCGATCAAGTCTTGAAGTCACCTGGTTTTGGCCTCTTCTACAATTGTTCTAGGTGTGAATGTCATTGATGGTTGAGGGATTGGATGGTATCAAGAAAGGATTGGGAGTCATGGTCGAGCCTTCTTATGCCTCCTTTATTTTTGTTCAAAGAGGTAATTATGTTGAAGTATCCACCAATAAGCCAATGATAATTATTGATGATGGGGTTGTAGGTGTT